>MU871831.1:2729-21247 GCA_036418205.1 Ostertagia ostertagi | reverse complement strand
GTTTACGAAGTCATGATAAGTACATTTTCATTCCGCGTGCTACTGCGCGCATTACGCGACAATCTTCCAGCAAAATTGGACAACCTTTGAAATTCATGTGACACATCTTCCAAACATCTTACTGTTAGTTTCTCAGCCACGTGACCTAATATTCTGCAAGTTGTCCAGTTTCACTAAAGCCCACCATGTGATGCGCGCGGTTGCGTGCGGAGCTAAACTGGTGTACATATATGTTAGGATGGTTCGTTTCACTTCTTCCTCAGAAGAACCTTATTATTGCGTCAATCCCGGGGCTTGGAAGTATGATCGCTCTAGCGTCAATATCGACGACAAAACGAAATTGGCGATGCTCGCTTTCTAGCCCCTCTTATCAGCTATTATCAGTCGTTATCAGTTCCTATCACGTACCTTGTGTCCCCCACCCCCTATAACATATGTAAGAACCACTGCGCTATCGTTACTGTGACTCGAGCTATGAATTTCCGGTCAAACACACACACACACACACCAACAGACACACTTAGCCGATTATATATAGTAGGATGTATGTATGTTTGTCGATATGAGCTCTCTATGACCAAATACGAAAAAGTAATATCTGCAATCCAAACTCTTATAAAAATGCATCCCAACGCGTAAGGAGTAAACCACGTGAGCGGTTAAGCGATGTTACCATGCGAATGTTGGCGACGAGAAAAGAATTAGGAGAAACTATGACCCACGTGGCTCGGACTGTGCTCAACAAAGCTATTCGCTACAGAGTAAAGAACGATTACCGTGATCAAAAAAAACATTTGTAAGCACTCGCCTGAAGACTATGATCCCTGAATACCTGACGAAAGCGGATGGCACTGTCATACGGAATCGCAAAGATATAGAAGAGGAGATTCAAATATTCTTCCAAAACTTGTTTTCCACTAAGGTGCACGTAGAACCGTATCGACGTCATTCGAAAGTGATAACGACGCATCTAACAAGGAAGAATGGAGAGTTCTTGAATCAGAGGTGGCACAAGCTATCCGACAAACGAAAAGTGGAAGGGCACCCGGACCAGACCAAATCCGACCGGAGCACTTGAAATGCCTGCAAGAATTTCTCACGAAGCCATTAGCCGACTTATTTACAGAAATACTTGCATCAAGAACTGTTCCAAAAGATTGGCTTGGTTCCCACACTATCTTAATCCACAAGAAAGGACCGCGTGACATTCTGGCTAATTATCGCCCAATTGCACTTCTATCGGCAATGCTCAAGGTGTTCTCACGCGTCATCCTGAATCGTATTCGTCAGAACCTTAATATTAATACGTGTAGAGAGCAAGCCGGCTTCCGCGAAGGATTTTCCACTATTGATCAGATTCACGTGATCACCCAATTGACGGAAAGATGTCGAGAATACCGAATCCCTCTATGCTATCTCTTCATTGACTTCAAAAAAGCATTCGATACAGTTGAACATCAGGCAGTGTTGAACGCCCTCATTGCTTTCGGAATTCCTCGAAGATATGTCGAAGTAATACGACAGTGCAATACGAGCTGCCGATTCGTGTCAATATGCAACGCGGCGTACGACAAGGCGAAGTCATTTCTCCAACGCTATTTTCTGCTGCTCTCGAACTCGTGATGCAAAGAGTTGAATTGCCCTGCGGCATCGATATAGATGGCGAAAAACTCCAATATCTGATGTTTGCAGACGACATCGTGCTAATCGGTAACGATCCGGGTACGCTCGAGAACTCATTGAAGATCCTGAAGGATGTTGCTCGCTCTATTGGACTTGAAATCCACCCAGGCAAAACTAAATGGATGAAAAACACTTTCACGAGAGACTACTGCTTACGCATGGAAGGCTCAGTCATAGAGGAAGTCTCTTCCTACGTTTATCTAGGTCAGGCAGTTACAATGGACAATGATCTCTCAATCGAAATAGGACGACGCCGCAAAGCAGGATGGGCAACATTCAATAAGTATCGTGGAATTCTTACTGACAGGCGGCTCGACGCTCGAATCAAAGCTCGAGTGTTCAACACCCATGTGTTGACGGCATTGGTGTATGGTAGTGAAACGTGGAGCACAATCAAAGAAGAAGAGAGAAAACTGGCGTCAACTCAAAGAGCAATGGAACGATCAATGTGCGCAGTGACGTTAATGCACAAAATTCCTGCTAGTGAAATTCGAAAGGCGGACAGGAGTGAAAGATGTAATCGAGACTATATATGACTCCAAAAAGCGTTGGGCAGGACACGTTGCTCGTCTTAACGATAACCGTTGGACATCCCGAGTGACCAACTGGTATCCCCGCGGAGTCAAAAGACCGCAAGGGAGACCCCCAGCCAGGTGGAGTGACCCTTTTAGGAAATTATTTGGACAGAGATGGCAACAAATGGCAAGAAATCGAGAAGAATGGCATAGATGCGTCCTGCAAGGATGGCGAGACAATCCTTGAAGAGCGGACATCAAGGTATTCAAGGTATGTATGTTTGTCTGGTCTGTCCGTCCGCAAAATGAAGTGAGTGATGAGGCGGCTAACAAACAGGCCGCATCTGAGCAGCTCGCAGAACTCGAGCTATCAATGTTTTGTAGTAGGAATAATTGTGAGAACACAACCACGGCTATATAAACACCTACTGAGCACAGTTCCTGCCATTCCACACGGTGCTGCGGTGGCAGCTCGAGAGCATGGTGGAGAGGAGGTTGGGATAATAAAGGAGGAGGAAGATTTCCTAACACCGGACAGGATTAGGAAACAATTAAGCACTAGGATATAATTTAGCGCTATGTCATAATTGCTACATAATTGCTATGTTGCCCTCTACAATATGTATGAATACCTTTTCTGCATGCCCGTTACCTTCAAAAGGTTTCGGTGCCACAAGTGGAAGGTGACCTAACGCGGAAACATAATTATTTTTCGTTTCTGCACCGTTTCGTAGTTATAAGATCACTCTGCGAAAATGACATATCACATTATGAGAAACAACCAATCTGCCTGTGAAATTGAATGTTTGTTACAAACACACCCAGTAGCTAAATTTATGGAATGTTTCGTACTCGTCTTTTGAAGAAAAGGTAAAGTTTATGCATTTCATGGTGCTCGGCACGGTTCGCGAGTCTTTCCAAAGCATTTCGGACAGTCATTAGCACTGCTCATGGATAATTGAAAAGCTCCTACGTCTCCAGATATTCTACAAATTTCAGAACATCCACAAAAAGGTTTCTATAAATGATTAGAGAAGAGTTATGAGGGCTGTCCCAAACAGTATTTCCGCTTCAAATCAGCGTCGTGCCGTAATTTAATGTTTCTATCTTGAAAAATATGAACTGGAGAGCGGTGAAAAGATGCAGCAACATTGTCAGGAAAGCGACAAAGATGGTCCGAAGGCTCACTGGCCATTACGAGGAAGCACAACTTCAACCCGTAAAGTTGAACTTAGAGAGAGATTGAACAAAGTTGAGCCTGCGCCACAATCGCACCACACAGCAAGATAATTTCAGTACTAAGTTGGTATTTTTCGGACAAAACTGGTTTAAACAAACAGATCCTGCGGATATAAACACTTTTGAAGTGACTTGCGAAGGTGGCCGATTCACTTCAGCGCTTGCAATTTTAGTTAAGGAGATGTGAAAGGTGTGGGTGCTTTTTTTTTGTGAAGATGTTGTGTCAAAATTTCGCTTCCATGAACTGCATAATGGACTCCAAAGATTAGCATAGAGCCTTGCAAGGACATACAACCTCTCCCTTGAGCTGATAAAGTCGGCTAGCCTACGCAATCTAACAGAACAGCACAGCAACAGGTACCCATGTATTAGGTTGTCTCATAAATAGTGTCGCTTTTTTCAACCAAAAAATTTTCATCTAAATCCCCATGCTTTTACATCATATACCATTCGAAAGAGAATTGTCTGCTCTACAAGATGCTATGTTCCTCTTCCACCTCTGTTCCAGGGTTTTCAAATTTTAGGCCTGCGAAATGGGAGGTCCAGCCGACAAAAATTGACCAAACCGACAACTAGCTCTAACTTTATTTTCCCTGGGAGAAATCAATCAATGATGTACCCTCTACTTACTCATGACCTCTTCTAAACATTCCACCCTTAGGTTGCCGAAAAAGCTTTGCCTGTTTCTTTTCGAATTGGCTGACCGATAAGCCATAGCAATTTTCAAATTGAAATTGTTCCTCGTAAACGCCATTGTTTCATATCGAGTGGTGTTCCTTTTGTGAGCACTTCTTCTGCTCTATTCGCTCATTTGTTTTGTTTTATGTTTGTTGGGAATTAGTTCGAATTTTAGGTGTTTAGGAATAAGGTGTTTTATCCACGAAAGTGACCGCATTTCTTTGAAAAAAATTATCCCTGAGAAGATGAGAAAATCAACCAGCGTACATTCCTAACTTAGTCATGACTTGTTCTTTAAATTCTACTAGTTTTTCAATGTCTCGGCTATAAAAAAATTTCGACCTAGATCTCAGGTAATGGTGCTCGACCGTCGAGTTCTGGTTGAAAAACCAGGTCTGGAAATGGAACGACGCGACTTGTTGGGAAACCTAATAGTGTATTTTCAGAAGAGGTCATGTTGCGAATAGGTGGGTCCAGGAGAGGACCTGCGGGTGGCCAAGGGTGGAAACCGGGTGCCTAATACGGAACGTGAGCCTTAGCAACCGAACAGTAAACGTCCCGCGGAGACCGCTTACTTAAACATGAACTAAAGTATTTAAGCAACCCACTAAACTGACTAGACTGTAACGACCTGATAAGCAAACACTTGTGGGATTAATCCATGTTGCTACATTACGCAAACACCGAACTATTAAATTATAAGCTTTTTCTTCAATGAACTAATAAGAAACAACATTCAAATGTTAGTAACGACTTAAAAAGAACTAACTCACGTCGGGTCGCCTTTCTTCGACCCGCCGATCGACCACACAGCTTTTGGACTACGAATAACATCACAGATTAGTTCTAAGGGCTAACGCCCTGCGAGACTGCCGAACGAGAGCGATAGGGGAAGAACCGTAGAGACGTAGAGGGAACACCGGGCCGGGCCGTGATGGTGCTGTTGCGAACAGCCCGTGCGTTACCGCACGATCACGGATAGATCGGCGGTACTTCGCAGGCGCCGGCGCGCCCAGGGTTCTGCTGGAGCGAACGACGTGTTACGCGACAAGTCATGTGTAAGTAGAGGGTACATCATTGATTGATTTCTCCACAAGGGAAGATAAAGTTAGAGATAGTTGTCGGTTTGGTCAATTTTTGTCGGCTGGACCTCCCATTTCGCAGGCCTAAAATTTGAAAACCCTGGAACAGAGGTGGAAGAGGAACATAGCATCTTGTAGAGCAGACAATTCTCTTTCGAATGGTATATGACACGATGTAAAAGCATGGGATTTAGATGAAAATTTTTTGGTTGAAAAAAAGCGACACTACTTATGAGATAACCTAATAGGTCACTCAACCAGAAGCAGCATTTTCTCAAAACCCAGATGAACTGAAGAGATTATTCTGAAGTTCTAGTCGTATTTAGTAGAATATCTCAGGAGCATCTTCCTCATGAGAATCATGCGGATAAACGCCAGTTAGGAACACCAGAAGCGTGTAGAAGCAACCTCGTGAAGCACGAAGTGAATCGATGGTCATCTGCCTTGGAATCTCAATTCCGTAGGCCACGGAGACTATTCGGTGTTGCCCTTGATAAAGGAGGAACCATACATTATTATGTCTATTTTATCTGTCATTAATCTTAGGTAATTGTTCTTTTTCTCAGGGTGACCTTATATTATGAAACGGTGCAAAAATCGAAAAATAATTACAAAAAAAAAGAAAAGCTGCTCCCACCAAAATTGCGATACAGGGGTTATTCGTAGTGGGGAATCATTTGGTGATAGTGGAAAAATCACCAGTTGGCTGCTGGTTCCGGAAATGCAATATTTTAGGGTGACCTTATAATTATGAAACGCACTGTATTTCGATTTGAGTAAAGCTTTCGACACACTCTCTCATTCTGATTTTTTAATCATAGCATAGGCGTTAGAGGAAATCTTTTGGAGTGGTTCAAATCTTATCTATACTCGATATCCGAGAGTTGGGGTAGGCGTGTCACCGGAAGTGACGTGCACTTGATAGAAGCTATGTGGATAAGCTGCTTCCAACATACATCGCTGGATATCAGCAAAGCATGCTGGCAACAGCTTATCCACGCAACTTCTATCAAGTGCACGTCACTTCCGGTGACACGCCTACCCCAACTTTCGGATATCGACTGTATATGAATGCAAGATGGTTGTTTGCATATCTAATCACCTCTCTAACCCCAGAGAATGCACTTCTGGTGTACCGCGAGGAAGAATTCATTTCTTTCCTGCTATTTCTTATTTACACAAATGATTTCCTTCCATATCTCAAGACGCACCTTAATATCAAAGTGCCTACTTATGTTGACATCAAAGTTTATGCCATATACAGTACTCATGAGAAAGATGCGGTAGAGGCAGCCTCAAGTGAGGTAGCCGTAGGAGCGTCTATCTACAAGAGCGATGGTGCTGTCGCAAACTGAAACTGCGCGACAACGAAACCAATGCCTTTACTCCATCGTTGCGGCTTCTGTCACTCATGCCAATCGCGGCATGCAAGGCGTTTGCGCCCTCTCGCATTCTCACCCTCTCCGTGACGCTGTGTCTGTCTCGTCGTACTACGATCAAGCTCGCAAGGAACTAGGTGTTTTTATGACGATTTTGCATTTTCTTCTCCAATGACGTTCCTCCTACCATTTCTTGCCAAATTTTCGAACCAAAAGATTCGCCAATCTGGTCGCGACCCTAATCTCTTTTCGAACTAAGTTGAAGGGTGGAGTTTTAAAAAAGTCGTAAGCCAGGGAGCCGAAGCAATTGAACAGAATCAGCGACGAAGAAACAAAGGAGATAAGTGTGCAAAGATGCCAAACTCAAAAAGGTGGTGATCAACTCATTTGAAACCCTAGCGCTCTTACCAGGCGCCAGCTTCAGCCCGTAAGAACGGTACCTCCGGAACTAATCGTACACTACAAAGGGGTTGTTCCAATCGGTCAATCGTGGAATGTGCTCAAAGTTGTCAGTTGTTGTCAGGTTATTGTTTATTTGCGGCCAAGGCTGCTGTTTGGTTCCATACTGATGTAAGCAGAACCGCATTGAGGTCATATTTGCGCTTCGTTCCGACATTCAAGCACTTCAATTCAAATTTTAGCAGTAGCTTCAAAGAAATAAATCTGCGTGGTTGACTACTCCTGTAACTCACGTCGAAGGGGAACCGTGTGAACCGCAACCAGATTTCAAGCAAATGTCCAAACATTCCACTTTCAGGGCGACCTTCACGAAAGCTTCTTCACTGCAATCCTCCAATCCCACATCTGACCGGTCCCTCTTTTACTTCTTTCACTAGTCTCTCTTGGTCACCATCCCTACATCTTATTCACTCTCTCTAACGTTGCTCACAGTGCCAGAAACACGCGAGGCATAAGATTTGGAAAATTAAATAAGTTCTCAACAAAGGCGGCCGCAACCCCAGTTCTAGCTGACGATAAAAGGGATGCGTCGTTTGCATTTCCACAGACTTACCAGTTTCGGGACGTACAGGATAAGTAACTGGATCTTAGTGCGAATGACCAAAAAAGAAGAACGTCTTTACGCTCGCATTGCTATAATTGATTGCGCTAGTGGAAAGTAGTCTCTCTGGTTATTGCTGAGCGCTCCGAACCGGCCTTTTGGTCAGATAATTTTTATCTTTACTCATAGATCTACTCCCATTGAAGCCTATTTATCGATACATAGTGTGATGAATCGTCCTTTAAGGAGTTTCTGCCTTTATCTCGTTCTGAACAATATTGCTGACGTTGGACCATTCAGTTCTACTGCGTAATAAAGGTTACAGCGGTATTCACCACTAGGCCGGCTTGAATTCCGAATTTCTGTCACTTGGCTGCAATCCCCGATTTTGCTTCGAAATTGCACTCGATTAAATGCTCCTTAGAAACCTGAAAAGGCCGAAGCTGTCAAATCCTCTCTTCATTCCATCTCTTCGAAGAGTAGCACACAGTTGGGAACGGCAGCGATACGTAAAGCTTCCATTCTCAAGGTTTGTGTTTTGTGGTGGCCTTTTTCATGGAGAAAAGCCCTGAAGTGTGCTCTTTGTCTCAGCATTGTTTTTTTCTTTTGAATTTTATCGTTATGAATGCTCTCGAAGCGTCTCTCCTGTCTCACCTGCTCTATTTATAACGGGAAAGAAAGAAAAGAAGTTGGTGGAAGGAAAACGTTTTTTTCATTTCTACAAAAACATTGGCAAAACTCTATAGAAGCACAAAAACAATATGCCCATTACATCCATTGCCGGCGCCTCCCAAACTCTGCTGTATTTTCTTACTAATCTACACTTATCCAACAGAAGCGGTATGATAGTTTGAATGTCACGGCTACCAATTAAAGAGATATGCAGAACAGGAAAGGGCATAAAAATCTACTAAATATGATGGAAAATTGTTGGCCTTGTCTTTATGTAGCTGGAGTAACCCGGAAAATAACGAGATGAACCTTGGCAAAAAGGTCATTGTCTTCTGATTCGAACCCTTATCAAAGGACTCAGTAGAATGGCTTCCTGTTAGGGAGCTCTTGGTGATTATGCTAAGTCTTTATCCAAGTATCCAAACCTGCACGTAGACCAGTGAGCTGCGCATTTCCGCAGAGAGGGGGGGGGGGGAGTTGACCATTGCCAAACGCCTAATCTATTAACACTTAGAATTTACGAGTAGCCTTATATTCCCGCTGCGTTACTTGTCCCTCTATGGATCTGTATGAGGGGTTACGGACTTTTGGCTAATCCGGGCTGACACGGAGCAAAATGCGCGGCGGAGTGCGCGATGATCTGGACGAAGCCAGTATTCGCGGGCTTCTGCTGTAGAATTCAACACGCCAAAGCGTGCGCATTGCGGACAAGCTTCTGCTATTTAAACTATTAGGTTGGAAAGAAAGTTCTGCAACACTCTTTCTAAAATTTTCTTTTTTTCTGAAAAATTCATAGGTAACATTTATGACTAACAAATGGTAGAGCATTCTCGAGGCTTCAATCCACGAGGTGGATATAAGTGCTGCAGTCAGTAGTTATCCAAGAAAATTCAAAAAACCTCGACCACTAGTAAATCCGTACTCCGAGTCACTGTCTAGTACAAATGTCTCCAAACTGGATTCGTGTCAAAGACCAACACTATCTGCAATAGCTTCAATAGGCATGCCGTTCACCGCTACAGCGTGTTTCACCTTTACCAGCGCTTTCGATGTTTCGACGTTTTTAATACAGGAAGGGCTCTTACGGAAGCTCAACTACAAATTCTTCGTTATGGGCACCATTGTGTAGGTAGAGGTCTAGGCTGCGGAACTCCAGAAGCTGGCCGAGGCAGCTCGTCAGGAGCCCTCGTACCGCGACAATATTTATTTCTTTCATGACATTGCGAATCACCATGATCCGAAATGAGCCCGGTAAGAAATTCTGGAGCTGCGGCAAGATTTCTTACCTCTCTTAGCGTATTCCCCTGGTCGAGCTATAATGAATTTCCTATCCTGGACCTTAAAGCAACAATCCAGGAACGAATTCGCGGGTAAGGACCACCTATAATGACGTTGCAGGTGAGAAGTTGGTCAATGGAGAAAGAAAAAGTAGAAAAAAACGTCGGGCAGGGGCTTAGACAGGGACTCCCCCTGCCGTTTAGGGAGACGTGTGTTGGACGAGTTGTCCGAACCTGCCCGTAGTACATGCGCTCCAATTGCAACTGCTGGCAAATAGCCATGCATGCTTGCAAATACATAACTATTTGCCAGCAATCGAAATTGAAGCGCTTCAATTGCGTTCTTATGGAATCGACCTCATACAGCGCGGCGGTCCCGCAACGACGCTAGTCGAGCAAGCGCTCTGCACAGCTGCTTAGGCGGCCCCACCACGGATCGGTGGATCCGCCCCTCTGAAGGATTTCGACTGCTTCCAACGCCTTTCAGAGGTAAGTTTTGAAGTTTGTGACATTTCCCATGAACTCCAATCAGGCTGAGGCATGTTTCCACCACTTGAAAACCAAATGGTTGAAACCCTGCCTGGACTGTTGCTTTAAATCATCTCTTGATGACGAAACAATCAGACGATCAATCCAACTGAAAATGTCGACTCGTTCTTTATACGACACTGGTGATGATCCGCTGTTTTGGGAGAGGGAGCTTCCAAATTTTCCTGGCGTTGAAGACAAATATGACAGTCATGTAGATTGAACCGGACAGTTCATTTGTGAATAAAAATAAAGAAATCAAACTGGACAAAGGTAACAGGAGCTCGTAAACCGATTACTCAAAGCCACTGTCGGAATTTCGAGATGATGATGTAAGATTCAATGAAAGAAGAGAATGCACAAGAAATACAAAAGGCTCTCATGTCTTTGGGGGGGATTTGTTGACCATTCAAGTTATGAGATAATTATTGGGTGCAATTGAAATTGAACCTAAGTAGGAAAGATTCGGTCGGATGTGATCGACTTGCGATACTCCTGACAATTTTATCACCTCTCTCTGACTCAGTAACTAATGTCACCTACATCCGCCCTTTTGAACGTTCCCCTAGGGCTTGTTCTGTTTCGTACCGCTTGCAGCGACACAAAATGGAGCGTAATACTGCAACTGAAAGCGTTGCGTGTGAAATTCGCCGCTCTTTCTAAAGTGTACTGTTATAGTCGAAACTAAACAAAAACAAAAAACCAAAAAAAAAAAGGAGTCTGCGTGTAAAAGTTTTTGAAGAATTTTCCGCTTTTTATGTCACGCTGTACCATGGGACTACCACTTACGCTGAAATACTTTCTATCGAATTTTCGTAATCGTTCCTTAAGCAGCAAAGTGTTTCAATTGACTGTAGGCTTTTTCAAAATCGGTTTGGTGCAATCGTTAAAGTCACTGCTGAGCGTGGAAAAAATAATCATATTTCCGGTCGCTCACGGGATTCCGGAGGGCCGAACACTGTTTACTTAGGACGACCATTCACAATGTTTTAAAAATAAACCCGTCAACAATTTGTACATGAATACTCGCATATAGGGAGTTTTCATATCATAATAACTTCATGACATATCTTGGTTCCAAAAAAAGACAGAGAATGCAAAAGTTTTTTCAGGCGGGGGGGAATGAACGATGAGTGACTCAGATTTATTATATCTGTGCAATTATCTATACTGGTATCTCTATAACAAATGCAAAAACCGTTTGAACATTCGCTCTATGTCCTTAAATACTTTTCTCGTGAGCTTTCAAGATTTTGGCAAGAATGACTGGTTTCTAAAGTTAAACATATTTCACCCATTGAAATGCATTAATCGGGGTGAAAAACTTCACACACGACCAGCTTAATTTGAAGACTTATCCTAGAGATTGGGGTTATTGACAGTTAGTTAGTGCAACTCGATCATTGACAATCAGAGAGATTTTAGCAGCTTTTAAGACAATAGAACTGGCATCCCTTCCTCAGTTGTAAAACTTAGTAATACACTTCTGGCTCATCTCCGATCGGGCCAAAAAGTTCTAATCCTGCTCGATGAAAACAAAATAAAGACTTTTAGAGATCCTTCCTTATCACACAAAGCATCAATCACTGTCTTCATCAACGTTCGCATTGAATGGCTTGCAATAGTCGTGAGTGTCGTGCATTGTTTAACGTAGGATTGCCTTTAACACATTCACGACGACGCCCCTTTTCCACTTTTCGGTCGCGTGGGACGGACGCGATTTTGTGGGCGCCGCCGCCTCACCACATAACCGCAGATTTTGTTTTGTAAATGAACAAAAACATGAATGTCACAAAATAATTTCTGCAATGTCCAATGCGTAAAGATTATCTAAACATATAACAGTAGGATTTCGATCAGAACGACAAATAGTGGTTACGAAAAGAGAGCAATTTACTTTCACTCTTCCCGGAATTTAAAAGCATTTTACACCTTTTTTAACGAGGTTTACAACCTATCATTCAGTCAGCGCCTGCAGGATTATCAGTTGCAGCCCAATATGTCGGTGCCATCGCCCAGATCGTCATTGTTAGCACCCTATGGCGTCTATGGTGGAATGTTAAAGACTAAATTGTTGAAACTGAACATACTACTAGTCAGGGTGCTAAATGATATGATCGATGTTGATATTCCGAGAAACCATAGTAGTGTTTATCACACTTCACCTACCGATAATCAAAAGGTTCCGCCTTAATCGTGTCTGGAGACCTATCAGCTCACGTACAGTGGGCGAGAAAACGGGTACGTTTCAGTTCTCCTTTGCAGGGTCAAGTAACCTAAAATTTACACAACAATCATTAGCTTCAAGCAGCTTAAGACAACCCCGGCCCATTATAAATTTCCTGGTTTGCTCCGCGCTATTTAAGCGCGCATCAGCAGGGCATGGAATAGCAGCATGACGTACTCCATTACTATTGAATGCGTTATACCTCCTTATACCCCTTCGCTCCGGCGCATAGCAGCGTCCTGTTCTCGCTTCCTTTCGCCTATCCCCTTCCCGCCCTCTCCCCTCCCCTCCTTCCAGCCTCCCCTTTCCTTGCCCCCTCCCTCTACCCCTCTCCCCCCGCTCATCCGGCTGCCACGGCAGCACCATGTAGAATGAGACTGAGTGTGCTCGATCGGTGTTTATATAGCCGCTGTGGGTGTTATCATGATCATGACATCAACATCACGAAGTGTTGCCCTTCGTACTCCCTGGTTTTGTGAGCGGTCGGTCCGGACGGACAGAACGACACACACACCGACAAACCGACACACCAAAGTTCTGGTTTATATAATGAAGTGATAATTATATTAGGCATACTTCAATGTGAAAGCACAAGCCAAACGTAAGCCTAAACCCAGCGCCTAAGTTTAAACCCAAGTCAACCTCAGTCTCAATGATCGCACAGCTCTAGTGACCTGACCCAGGAGGAGAACTGAGCGTGTCCGCGAGAAAACCCGTAGAGCATACATAGGCCGCCCCAAGCTTGGCTGGCGATAAAAGGGATATGCGCAGGCAGAGATTGTGCGCTTTTACAATGACACAGCACAGCAAGTTCTAGTTTGAAAACGTCAACATGAGTGGCAGTTGAGCTTCGAAGTCCCAAAAAGTATGCCACGCATGCCCACCTCGTTTTCGAGTACACACCACGTTTATGAGAATACTTGCTTGCCAACTCCCCATCTCGCTCTGCTTATGAGTCGAACATCCCTCCTCTTTGCTTCCTTTCGCTTGGTGTGTCATTATTTTAAGAATCGTTTGAGTAATGTCATTCGCTATATTCCTCCACACTGCTATCAATGGGGTGTTTCAACCATAAAAAAGAGGAGATTGCTTCTAAGGTCTCTCATTTCACGTAGGACGTGCCGCACTCCGTGCAGAGTCTCTCTGGCAATCTATGCTGTATGAACTAAAGAAAATGTAAGCGCGCCGGGCTTTACTACCTGAGGAACTTCACTTTCGGTGGTTACAGCTTCTATATTTACCATAGGGTTACTGTTGCATTCCTGTAAACATCAAGGAAATTCATATACGAAGTCCGGGATCATAGAGATTTGTTATTATGCGAAAATAAGGTCCAACTCGCCATAGCGATAATCATAATACAGTGCGTTTCAAAAGTATGTGCACACCCTCAAAATTCACGTTTGAAAGGGAACCATGAGGTTTCGTGCTATGAAATCCTTCTCAATCGATTTCTCGTAGTCGATAACCTATCAATGGAAGCAAAGCAGATAATATCGCTTCACTTTCGAAAAAAATTTTGGATGAAATTTTTCTTTGTTTCAAAAGTATGTGCACACTTAACAAAAGACAAAAACATAGCTGAGATTAGAAATCAGTGGGGCCTCCAGAGTTTCTAATTAGCTCAAACATCCTGTCCGGCATAATCTGAACCACGTTTGGCATAGCTGTTTCGTCGCTGTCGGCCCAAATAGCCTCTACCGCCGCCTTCAGTTCATCCGCGGTATTATACTGCCGGTTGCTAAAGTTAACGCCTTGATCAAGGGCTCCCTATAGGGTTGCAGTAAGGAGGACACACAAGCCAATCTATCGCTTCAGCACCATTTGGTTAAGGCCATTCTTTGGTAGATTGCGAAGCATCGAAAGACACGTGGTCCTGTTGCTAAAAATGCAATTTTCGCTCCGCTTCGCTAAGGAAGGGCAACAGGTGACATTGGAGCACTGCTTGGTATTCTTTACAGTTCATACGCAATAATGGAACGGCAACTTCTGAATTTCCGCTGATTGCGAAACCGCCGCAGACCCATCAACGGGCCTCTTCCGAAATTCCTTCTCGAGAGCACGAGCGACTCACGGCCAAGCCTCTCCAGTAGTAGCAAAATCCACCCGGCCCGTCAAGATCGAACTCTTTCCATGAGTTAAGATTACCTGAGGAGAGAAAGTCCATAAAAAGTTGCTTGTTTTGAAAATAGGAAATTCTCGAAAAACCGTGTCTTCGCCCGGTGTCCTATCCTATGTTGCCATGTCTGTACGAGCAGACTCCAATGTGGCTAACTTGTGCTGGGCCTTGAAGTGAGTAGCCTTTCTCAGTCTGTCGAGTGGTGTATTCATTTGAGCGGATGAGGGGCTTAGTGGTCATTTTCGAGGCTGGAATAAAAATCTGAGCTCGGACTGTCAATGAAGAATCCGACAGGATGTGGGCTACTCTTTTGTTGTTCTGAGCAGTCAAGGATCGTGGATGGAGCGGAGTGTGTGCTGAGTATAATTATCAGGGTGCCAGATAAATCTTCGAATGCATTAAGGAGAACGACCAAGTTATCGTGCGATTTCTAGATTGGAACGTTCATTATCATGCAGAACCTTGATCTGAGCTTGCTCATCTTCAGGAAGAAGTATGGCGCGAATGACATGATGACGAAATGAAAACAGCAAAGTCGGATTGAAATCGGTGGAAAATTCGGCGCCAAAATCTGATCTTCTTCAAGTGTGCACATACTTTTGAAACAAAGAAAAAAATTTCATCCAAAAAATTTTTCCGAAAGTGAGGCGATATTATCTGCTTTGCTTCCATTGATAGGTTATCGACTACGAGAAATCGATTGAGAAGGATTTCATAGCACGAAACCTCATGGTTCCCTTTCAAACGTGAATTTTGAGGGTGTGCACATACTTTTGAAACGCACTGTAGGGTTTGGTAAGACATATTAATGGCGTTGGTGGCAGCAGCATCTACGGCCGTAGCGCTTCGGCCCTGTCAAATCATCCCGATAATTGTGAGCATGTTCCTCGCTTGTGCTCCACTGCATTTTGCTCGGGGTAAGGGTTTTTAAAAGAAATCCCGGAATTCACTTTTGAGTAGTGCCGTATTCATTAGAAGCCGGTATGTCCGCTTATTCGAGATCTTTAATAAAAATTGTGAATAAGTGATGACTGTTAGGTTGACTGGTGCGCACAGCGTTCTACATCAAATGATAAGCCCCTGTAAAAGTAAGTTATGGGACGTCACACTGGTCAAAACAAAGGTCACTTATCCAACTACCCTGATATTTCTATTTATTTTGATTTTCCTAGGTCAAGCCCATGCCTCTTGCAGCAGGATGCTTCAGTTGGTATGAGTGGATGATATTCATATGAACCGCTGGCCTAAGTGGGTCGCTTTGTCTGAATGCATGTGTATTAGTTTTCTTGTCTCTCTATCTGTCCACAAAATGCCCATCCTTGCGATGAGCGGAGTAGCGGATAGAAATCGATCATATAGGTAACAAAAAGCAAGCCCCGAGCTTAAGCAGTGTAGTAGAGCTCTTCCGAGTGATGGCTGAGTAGCGGAATAAATTAATCAAATGTGGAAAAAAGCTACTGACATTTGCTAAAAAGTTACTGGGAGTTGAGGCCCTAAGGGCCTTAAGGGCCTCAACTCCCAGTAACTCCCATACAGTTTGACCGGAGCAGGTGAACCACGCGCGAGAGCACGCTGTATGAGAAAGCGCGCTTATTTCTACATTTATCGCAGTATTTGGGGAGCGTTATGGTGGTGGCAAATCCGTCAGGACCAGCGCCCTAACTACGCATTTTCGTTCACGAAGATTGAAAGATCCCGTAGCACGGACTCAAGGATTTCACTCGTGACGTGATCCCACTAGTAGGCGCTAATCTCAGGGTTTGCCTTCTACATTCTGCCTAATTCGGTCCTGCGACTCAATCTAATGCTTGGTGTGAACGTGATAGCACCCTGCTATATAATACCCTTGTGGCCAGTATTCTCGCATTTACATTTCACTTCCATAATGGTTTCATGCTCAACGTCGGTTCTGTGCTCCCTCCTAAAGGCACGCTCCGGGATAGAGTGAGGAAGTTCTCCGTAAAAATATAACGCCCCGGGTGCTAACTGAATCAAACCTAAAGAAAAAAGCAGGAACTACCCCGAAAAGGCCTAAAATAATGACCTCCTCCTCGTTATTTACTTGATAGCCAGGGCTGGGAGGATTACGTGGTGAACGTGCTCACAGCAGCTGCTGGCTCCATACCAGGGTGAATATCGGTCGAGGAAATCCTCGACAGGGGGGTCGTATTTGTCGGGGTGGGTCATGGGGGTCGTACTCTTGGGGGTCAGTAACGTCAGTGGCATCGTGGTGCAGATAGGAGGGAGAGGGTGTAGCGCAGCAGAAAATAAGGGTATATGAGGAAACATGAGAATACCTCGTTGAGAATGACACTATTATTAGGGACGCTGACGCAAAACGGCAAAGTTCTGGAAAGATCCTGGGCAAATGAAGCTGTTCCTTAGGTTACAGGAGTTACGAAATGTGTTTACTACAATACAGTTTCTGTCAACAGGTCATCATCATATGTGTAACACCTTTCAATAGATTCTACAACTTGAGTGGAGGTCGGATGCATGGCCTATACTGAGACGAGATCGGACGATGACGATTGCCCCTTTTCTTGTCGCTTACGTTGGGAGAATTTATTCTAGACACATTTCGAGAGTTGCCAACGAATTAACTTGCAATGGTGAAGAAGGGAGCGGCTTTTTAGGTGGCCGAGATTCATCCTCGATAGATCCTCGACGCAAATATCTCCTCAACTAGAAAATGTAGAAGAAAGCTAAACAGACTGTTAGGAAGCGCAAACCTTCCGCTTTCCAAAACTGTCTTCCTTTTTCAAGATCTTACAAAATTAGAGAGATATTGCCTTTAAGTGGCAAAAACTCGCATGAAAAATTCATCCGAACTCCTCGACCCTCCTCGACAAAATTTAACACATTGACGACAACGCGAGTTTTGGCTTTTTTGGCCACGTGGGACCGCGGCGATTTTGCGGGCGCGCTCGCCTCAGGTCGTTCAAGCAGATTTTGAGTGATAAATACACAACTAATGATCAATTCAAAACCAAATCAGTAAATTGTAATGAGCACAACCTAACCAGGGGTACAGTAGTGGAATTTCGATCGAAAGACATGGAATAACAATGAAAAAGCGAAATTTGTCAGAACTAGCTGCAATGGACCTCAAAAGCAATTTTACGTTGATTATTTCAATCAAAACACACATATTGTCATCCCTAAGGTTCCTTATCTACTTCTACTACTATTTAAATCTTCACATTCATAAAAAGAAAAAGTAAACGAAAAATTTATTGAATGAAGATTTCGTATGGTTCAGAAATCCTCCTCTAAATTAAAGCATACGTGACCATTCTAAGGGCCACTATGTTTGTAGCTACGTCAAGGTCTCTTCCATGGAATGAATACAAGAAACTTCTAAAAGAATCAGGCGTGCGCGAAAAAAATGAGTGTAATGGGTGCGGGGGATATATATCCCGCACGGTCCGACATGGCCTGCAATGCGCGGCGTAAATAACTCGTTGTCGTCAAAGTGTTAAGAGACCCTACCTCCTCCAGAATGAAGATCTTACGATTAGATCAATTTCAATATTGCCCGGTAGTAGCAAATCCAGCTCTATCTAACCCTACCACATACTGCTCCAAAACTTATGAAATGGGGGAATGGAACCTTTTCATCGAGAGTGTAGATTTCGACGGTTTCGAGCGGGGTTTCGGCAAATCTGACCCACGGATAAACCGCGCTGCAACTGAATGCTTTGCTGTGCATTGATGGAACTCGCTTATTCACATCAAATCAAAGTTAGAGGGGTCGTATCAAGACCCCGATCTGAGGGGGGGTCGTACTGATGTGACCACGTCCTCGACACGATTTTCTCCTGCCCATACCAACAACCGACACGGCCATAAAATCAGCAGTGGAAATTATTTCCTTTCAATTCTCTATTTATTCGCTTTATTTCTCCTTTTTGTATCACCTGTATCACCTGTCGTCCCGTTGATCATCGAATTGCTCGAGCGGGCGCCAGCAACGTCTCCATTCGTCCCTGTCGCGTGCTAGAGTGGTCCAGTGGATCCTCCTTGCTCGAGGGACACGAGTCCTTCATTCCTTTCGTTCAGAGCTTTCGTGAAGAAGTCTGACCATCGGGCCGGCGGTCGTCCAGGTGTTCGTTTGCC
>MU871830.1:0-13594 GCA_036418205.1 Ostertagia ostertagi | reverse complement strand
ATTGCAAGATTGGATTTGTCAGACCATTTGGCTTTCTCAACTCTCAGTATTCAGGAAAGTGTGAACTCGGCTGAGTACACAGTGAGACACCTCCAAGAGGGTCGCAAAGATTTGAAAATATGTAGATGGTATCTCACATGCTTTGGGCTCGTATTCAGCTACAAACGAGACCTGACATCGTTTTTTTCTTGTTGGTTTCTCATGTTCTCTCAGGTGGCCAACTAGTGTCTTTACTCACGATGTGGAGTGGTGTGCAGTCATTTGACAAGTCCATAAGCTGTGGCTGTAGCTGTAACTGTGACTGTAGCTTATGGTTAGCGTGAGCGATCGGAAGTCATGACAGCAAAAGCCAACCTCCTCCAAATCTATCTTGATGAGTTGTTGGTGTAGAGGGGCTTTGAGCTAAAAACCGAAACCCGCTTATACCAGGGTTCGTGATGGTCACACGTCAACATCGTTTTGACGACACATTTTACTTGAAAACAAAGCAAGAATTATTATTTTTTAGGTTGAGCGGACACTTCTTTTTGCTCCGCCGTTCAGCCCTAAACTCATGCCAACTAACGACTACCTGCTTGATTCGAGCTCTCTAGAAATTTCACGCTAAGTGGCCTGATCTCAAACTGACATTCGATCTTTCCTCTACCAGTCCATGGAGTTCCTGAGGAAAGGTAGCGACTAGCTCCCCTTGCGTAAGCGATGTTATGTAGATAGTAGGTGTATATTTCGATGGACAAGTATGTACTTCGAATTAATGACAGATTGAAGTCGGGTAAAAGTGGAAGCGATTCACTAATTCTGGGACGACCTACGTTTTCTTGATACGAACATACTATTCTGCCAGTGACAGATAGTACTTTGGAACTTGAAATTTTTACGATTTTCCAGGTTGGATTTTCATCATTAGTGAGGTAGGTCCCCTACGTTATTGGTATCACATAGGGGAATGTGTAGCTGCACCGACTCGACAGACCTCTGGGCGCCAGCGGTTGTCAAACAAAGCTCTGAAGAGCCTTACCGCTGACTAATGCTCACATCGGCCTACAAAGTCAACGTTTTCTGAACAATGTCCACTTAGTAGGCTTTTGCGCGTCTCATCTTTATTGGTAAAATAATAGAGGTCGACTTCCCAAGGAACGCTTTCAGATTCATCACATCCGTTGGGTCACTAGCTCCTTCGGTCAAGGGTTAACTGTTCTACAAGTGGCGTTCGAATTCGAAATCGCAAATCTTTGATCTGAGGGCGGAAGTGGTGTAGTGGCAAGTGGCACGCTTACCACGCGAGCGGTCCGGGGATCAAATCCTGGGTCGTGAGTCGCCCGGGCCAACCAAGCCTTCCATCCCTCCGGGGTCGGTTAATTGGTACCAGACTTGTCTGGGAGGATAAAAACACTGACTTGTACATCGGCTGGCCCCCGCAAGTCATTGTATAGGCCACATCGCATTCAAACGCCACTACGAATGTACAAATGGAAGTAGAATGCGTGCCGCATCCCAAAAAGGGATTGATCAACGGCAAATGCTTTATCCTTTTATCCTTTACCTTTGGTCACACCCCAATGGGATCCTATTACTGCAAAGGACAATACTGTTGAAGGTGATGAAGTGGCTCATTATTTCGAGTTGTAAAGTGTTTGATCGGCAGTGTCACAAGAGTTCATCGACCAGGACCTGATAAAAAGGAATGTGCCTCAAATGAACGTGTAGGAAAATGTTCCCCGGAAAATGGCGGTGACCTACGCCAAACACACCCTTGCGATTCAATAGCGGAGTTGTTGCTACCTTCAGGGATATAAGTCCAGTCTGCCATCTGCTGACAGCAACTCTTCTGTTATATCCTCGCCGCAGTCCTCGTTTCCCTTTTCCCTTGTTTCACGGACGCGGACCTATAAACAGAGTCGACCAATTCCTATTTCGGGGTATGCTTAATCCAAGACGTCGCACCCCGCCTCTCACTCTTGGACCTCACGAGATCTTCGGTGATTGTGTTCCGAGACAAGGCAACAACAGGCCGAGATCACGATATCCTGCGACAGCGACAGGCACCAGCTACTCGTGACCAGAAGAAGCAGCTAAAAATAGTCAACGAGTGTGAAGTACACGAAAATGACAGCAGTCTTTCGCTCACTCAATAACTTCCATAGTGCGTGGCTACGAAGAAATAGCTAGTTCTGATCTAAGGTCTGGCCACCTCATCAGAGATATTTTAGTGTGAATGCTCCCCTGTACTGAGATCAAAGCAAACGAGCGATATCTGTGTTCTTGTGCTCCTAAAGCCGCAAGGTTTGCATCACGTTTCCCTTACAATTGTCGCGGCTCGAATAGAATGAAGGAGTCGGCCTCCTAATTTTGAAATAAGCTGCATCAGAAACGGTCGACAAGAGAACTTAATTTAGGTGCGCGTGCAATATTACGCACAGGAATAGTCAGTGTCGCTTCTGGAATTATGAAGTTTTTGAGGTCAATCACTAGCGAATGATAAGCTCAGAAGGATTCTCTTTCCTGAATATTATCGCGCTAGGGGTGCTGTTCTTCTATGGAAAATACCTGGACCTTGCTGCAATTGCCTCACAGAATGACTTTGGGCACCGAATTTGCCATGGGTTTCGCTCCTTCGTGGCGGGTGAAAATATTTCTATTCATATGCTAAGTATTTTAAAGTGTTTTTTTCGTTGTTAAGGCACTTCAAGACTAAGAGAGTCCTTTTGATCGAAAAAGGGCCTTAGTTGGAAGCTCGAGGAAAAGCGTACCAGGTTGTTGGAAGCATTAGAAAGCCGAGCGCAGATGCAATGCTAGCCTCTTACCATAACAAAAAGATCGAGGAATAGATGAATGGTTCTTAAAGGCACAACCCAGGCAGAGGTCGTGTGAACTCTTCTCTTCGGTCAGAAGTATAGAACCCTAGGGGACAATCACAAATGTGGCGTTCACGTGCACGGAATTCGACCGACAAGAACGCTTTGGGCTTGCAAAGTAAGCTGCTCGAGCTGCAGCGAACGAGCTCTCTTATCAGGCCGTTGTCTGGTGCTCTCTCATCTGATGCGCTCTCTCGCCCCATACTCTCCTCTTCGCGCTTAGTCTCTCGTTCCTTTAGCACAGCCAATTAGGAAGGTGAGTGAGCCCTCAACCTGAGCGTTTTCGACGGATTCTTTTCCTTTTTTCTTCACTGCCGGCCCACTTGGCACCGATACATTCACATTCGTGTGCAAGAGCCACACCAGTGCGATCCTGGGGCATGCCTTTAAAACTTCGGAAAAAGCGCAAAAACGCTCCGAAGATTTACGCAAGTAGGGCTAGGAGGTTTTACTTCAATCAATATTCTACATCTCGTGCGATAGCCCAACGTGTATATCTGAAGCAACCTTCCTTACCTTATAGATCCCTTTATGAGATTCAGGCGCACTGAATTTTCACTAATACCTTCGTATGAGAAAGGTTATTGAGTGTTTCGATCAGTGCTTAATTGTTCTGGTTGATTAAAGGCAAGCCCTGGGATGAAAACGATGATGAGAGCGCCTGGACTGAGCTGCGGGACGGCCTGAAAGTGGAAAGGAAAGCTAGAGAAATCTTTGGGATCGCTGAAATTAAGGCCTTAACCTTCAAAAAGGTCGGATGTGGAACGATGGCGAGGCAGGGCGGTCAAAGAAGACAAAACACGCGAGAGATCACGCCGTTCGAGAGAGCACGCCGATATCGAGGTGGGTGGGAAGCGTTGCAACGGGGGTCGATGGTTGCAGGCCCGTAAGGATTAGCGCCCTAACCGCGCAACTTTTGCGGCGAAGCTGGAGTGATCTAGGTAGGTAGGGACTTTACAATTTTCCTCGCGGTATCCTTCCCACAAGGGCACCGAGGTTTGCCTTTAACAACAAATGGCCGTTTGAAATGGAGATGAGAAAACGATATCAAGTATTACGGGAGTTACCTTCATATGCGACCAATTGAGTACATCTAGGAAGGCGGAAAAAGGGTGCGAATGCTTGATAGTGGCCCTTTTATCTTCTTTGAAACCTTATTGTTTGAAGGCGAATTTACTATGAAAACTTAGCTCGTTACAAATAAGGGTAGAGGTGGTTAGTGGAGCAAAGATGAAGAAAATCATTTTAACGGGCTCCGAAATTCGCGAGAAAATGGCGGCCCCTTTTGGTTTCGTCGATTTGCGCACTGGTGGGATCTGATGCCGATTGCCCTCTCCACTACATTCCGACTCTCTGCCGATCTAATCACTCGCTGAGTATAGGCTGAGGCGCAGTGATTTATATCGGGTGCCGTCCTTCTCCCCCCCCCCCCAGACACAGCCAAAGTGAGCCATGCTAGATCGCCGAGGTCAAATCTTCCGCTACCAATAGCGTGTCGTTCAGCACCCTCAGGAGGTCCGCCTCCCAACTATGCAATTCTCTCCTTCATTGACTTCGTTCTTATCGTGAATTCCTCCTTTAATGAACCGACAAAAAATTTGCCTTCCCAAATTGGTCTTTCTGCTCTTTTCTCAGCCCCCACCCCAATCAAATATTAATCCAATTCTTAGGTAATTTATGACAATCCTTTGGATTCCAGACTATGCATTTGAGAGATATTAGCATGAAAGGACAAGAAAAAGTTTGCAAATTATAATTCAGCAAAGAGGTTTTTTTCCAAGATGTCTAGAACTGTTGGGAACATTTTTTTTTTCGTGCAAAGAAGCAATAAATGCAAACAGCATAAGTGCGCCTCAGTATCCTGGGTCGTGATAGCCAGCTCTAGTTCTGCTCTGCAGTGGAAGTGATTTTTTCATTTGGACGGTGCGATAGGCTCATTTCTCAGCGATTTTATGGGATTCTCGTCGCCTCGGTCCGCTGGTGTGTACTCGAAGATTGACTCGAAAAACTCTGATGTCGGAGTAAACTCAAGCTGATTTATTCGCCGCGAAGGAAGTGGATGAGAGACCTTTGCCGACAATTCCATGTTTATCCAATTGATCAATGTTGCGGTCCTCCCGCTTAGGATATTTTTGTAAACCTTATTGTCAGCTATCTCTTATTGGTGCATTTTTGTCAGCTACGAGGGTCAATAGCCAGCCGGCGACGAAAGTGCGCCATACCTTTCGAAATCCATTCATGCATTATAGAGGATGCTTGAAAGGCGCCTCAGGGATTTGTGTGACTCATGTTTTTGTATCTCTACCGCATACAACCTTATCAAGCCACAGCGATGAAACCGTAGTATGCCGTCAGATTATGGTCAATCAGCCCGCCTCTGTGGGTGTATGGAGTATCTTCTTTAGCTATCTTGTGAGCAAACCCCGCCGGGGCCACGCGGTCGTAGTAGGCTTTTCTTCCAAGGCTCATGCAATGCTGCAGTAAAGCTATTGTTTAGTTTAACAAAGGCTGATTTATCTGAGCCGTTAGCGGCGGTTAAGAATAGCAGTCATCAGTAGAAACTACTAAGACAAATCACTGGGCTTTGACCTATGGAGCTTTCTGAGGAGTGCAACGCATTCGAGTTGAATAAGGAGCTTTGGGGGCAGAATTTAGGCGTTCTTACAGCCCAGGAATAATTCGGAATTACTGTCCAATCAGAATAAATAATTGGCTGCGGAGGGAGAACATCCAGGTAAACCTTCCCAAAGCCTTGCCATTAATAAATGAAACCCAATAAGAGATGCCAAGCGGGCACACAGTGGATGCTCGCTTAGCCTATTCTAGCGAGCAATTCTGCTGAAATCTCCAGAAATGGCGCTAGCTCATCAGGTGAGTAGTGGTTCGACCATGGGCGTAATCGAGTTATCCTTACGTAAACAAAAGTGATTAAACGATTTCGATCGAATATATAATGCACATTTATTCATTTCAAAGGGTTAGTGTAGCGTAACTTTACGTTTTTCCCGAGATTCTTTTCCATGCAAATCATTGATGAGCTCCAGCTTCTCAGACCATCGCCCAACCAAAATAGAACTACCTTCCGGGTGTGCGTGTGCAGAAATCGAAAACAAATAAGTGGTATATCAGCCAACAAAGCCACGCGCAATGGACGTTTGTTTTTCCATGAACAAATCACTCAGGTGTTGTTTGGGCCATGAAATCTGGTCCATCGCCAGTTCGTGCTCAGTTACCACTAGCACAAGTACATCCACTAGCCTCATTATTGGCCATGAATAACGACCTTTGCCCATTAAGCTAGGAGGAAAATCTTAGACAGAGTGCCAGGGAAACCACTATTCACAAAACAAGAGCAGGAAGTTGTATTACCCTTTTTTCGTTCGTTCGGGTTTTTCAAACGTGATGCTTTCGTTAGTAGGACATCAAGGAGAGGCTCCGTTACCGTTAATTAACCTTTTTGAGCAACGCCACGCATTCGACCTGATATTCAAAATTCGAGTGATAATTGCATGAAAAACCCACAAACTAGAACGCTTGAAAATGGCAAAATTCTGTAGCGTTAGGTACAGCCTTTGGTTTGAAATTAGCGCTCAGAAAACTTGGCCCATTTTGCCTTTGAGGCCTTCGTGACCCATCCATTGGCCCACGATGAAATCGTTTCGGAAAAGCTTCCCCATTTGTTCTTTAGACTGGTCGGCATGCAGTGCCAGCGAAACTGACGATCAAATAGAACATGTCTTGCAAATGTTGCAAAACTCACGTGCTCCGAATTGAACTACTCAAGCAGGTCGGCTCAAATTTTCTCAGCCAGATTTTCAAATTAAAGCACAGTGAATGAAATTCGGGATCCGGGTAATTCGGGTTAGGTACTCCCATTCAGCTAGGTTTCTTCAGGAAATCAACGGGGAAAACAGCACGCTCTTCTAAAGCGCTGGGAAGTTCTGAACCATTAGATGGGCGATTAAAGCGTGATCAACAGAAATATAGCAATTATTCATTTATTGCGCTCAAAAGGGACGCTATTACAGTACTAGGCCGTCCAAGAAAATAGCACCCACATCAAGAACTTTTAGGCAGGAAAGCGACTTCAACAAAATAAAACTGAAATGGAAGTATAGATCTGGCTCAAGGTGCTTCTTCAATATGATAAGATATATTGTCTCTGAATACTCCGATTTTATCGATAATCAGAGGAAAAAAATTCTATTCATTTCTTGGTTCATGTCCTTTATTTTTGAAGTTAATTCCAACTGCATATGGTGGTTTATACAATAAAAATATACTCATAAGCGAAAAGTGAATCTAGTCGTTATTATCAGATGGGAACAGTTTTCTAACCTTATAAATTCCCTTTGCAAAATGCGGCACTATAACTATGTCCAGCATAATTCGTATAGCATACATTATACGAAGTTATCATTTCTCTAGCCTTTATCTTTAAGAAAATAACCCTAATAAGGTTGTCAGCGGCACAGCTGGCCCAAATAAGGCTACAGCTCGCTGAAGGAGTTGAACGCGACCATCGTTGCTATCGTTGTCCACATAAATAAAATTATAGAAACATTCAAATGCTGTTTCTTTATGCAGTATATACGGGAACCACCGCTGCTCAACTGAATATCACTCAAGAAACTCTCTAGGAGAGGTAAATTATTACCCACACATTTTCCAGGATGTAAATTTTACTTTAGAAAAGATAAAATAGTTAGTCCTTCTAAGTCCACGTACAGGAGTAAGCACAGCGTAATAAGGTTAGCATAGATCAATTTGAATGTAATAAATGTAATACAATCAAAATATTGTTGAAGCTCCGTTTGTGAGCATAAAAACCGTTCCAAGTAGAGCGAGTTCGAGTTGGAATCAAACCGAAGCGGCGTCGGAGCACTTGCCAGAGGTCAAACAAAGCGCGCCGATTTGGAATTGAGCCCGCACGATCCTAGCGGCTGAGTTTTCATAAACAAAATTTTTCCCACGTCTTTCGTGGAACAATACAGTCTGGAGGCTAAAAAGAGCACGGAATTCTATGCCGCGAATTCCCACTGAACGGACAAAAGCAGACTCACTGTGTGGACCTCGCTTTAAGCTCTGAAATGACGGCACTGCGTCGCCTCTTGATTTATTTGTTGCAGCGCGAATATATCAGCGGAGCGCGGACGCGGAAGCGGAAATCTTGACTGTCCAGTGCCGCTCCTCAACCACTTCTTGCTAGCCGAGAACTGGGCACGCAGCGGTAGAAAGCAAGTTCTTACCACTTCCATTTATTAGATTACTGTAAGGTTACTGTAGTAACATAATGGCACCCACCGTAATCGGCCGGTCCATGGCTGAGTAGCTGTCCCGAATGACACGCGCCATTCGTTTCCGCGCGCCGCTGTCGTCCGTCGATGCGATGGCGGGGACCTCCGGATGAGGGTCAACGCTCGCGCGCGACAGCGGGCGGTGCCGCGCGTTTGTTTGCGTCCGCGCGCATCGCGTCGCAACCGGTCGTCGTCGCGGCGGCGTTTATAAGCGGCTAGGGCGCGGGCAGCTGAGTTGACAGTTACGACGTTCTTGTCGTCGTCATCGTCGTCATCTGTGTCATCGTCATCGACGAATCCTACCATGTGCGGTATTTGGGCAGTGATCGGCGAACAGCCGACAAGCACTCATCATCGACAGTTCATGAGGATCGTGGGAAGGGGTGAAGGGGTCCAGATCTGACTGTGATCCAAGAGGTCCAACCCGGAGTCTATCTGGGCTTCCATCGGCTCGCCATCGTTATGGTGAGTACTTAAAGTTCAAGTGAGCGCGTACTCTCATCTCATTGAAGATTCTTTGGCCTTGTCTTCACGAGTGCGGCTTTTGAACGAATGTATGTGCGTAGATCTCTATTTACTCGAGACAATTCGTATGTCGAAACTTGTTTCCTCAGAGAGGACTCACATAAGACTTTATGCCAATAGGGGGAATATGAACTCGTTCAGGTGTTAGTTTTGACTTCTCATCATATCTCGCTACACTGTATAATTCTGTGGTCTACGAGCACAGCTGCTCCAGCTGTACTCCACTGTTATCGGCGAGTCCGCGAAGTATTTCTTTTCGGCAGCAGTAAACTTTGCATTGAGGCTAGCATATGAAAGGGGTTGCACTTACATCCCGTAACTATTGGATCTTTGCGATCTTTGACTATTGGATTGCGCTTTTTCTGTGAAGAACCCCTCTGGTTACCTGGCTTAGTATTCAGAGTTCCAGCGTTTTGTAGTTGTCTTTTTCAAGAGGCTATCCAATCACGTTTACCATTTGAATTGCTCTCAAATTTGGGTCAGATTCTGCTGAATTTTCTTAGCTTCAACGACTGCTAATGCAATTTTCTCTGTCGAAAAATGTTCTGCAAAGCGACACGGGAGGAGGAAAACTGAATTTCCAAATAGAAAAGCGTCCAGAGAAAATTTGTATAAAATTATTCAGTTAGTCTAAACTCTTTTACTGCGATCCTTTTGAATTATGTGCGAGTAGATCTCACTCCAACAAAAAGGTTCGATTGAGAACAACTTATTGTTTCGAGCTCTTCTCCCTTGTGATGTGCATTGCTAACGAGTGGATACTTCTGGTTCTGGTGTGTCCTGAGCCAACTATTTATTGACCGAAAGATGAAATTCGAGCTCGGGAAAAGCACAGAAATCTCGTCATTAGTGAAGCACATTCCTTGGTGAAATTTCCACTGTGATCCATCTTCAAACTTTCTTTGAGTACCCTGTAAACATTTTTTGCAAAAAAAAAAACTAGGAATTTGTTCTAACAAGCTTGTAGGATTTGCCCTGCAGATGCCGCTGATCTTTGTGTGGTACAATTTGTTTCAGCTGACGTGCGCCTCGGCGAACTTTTCAGAAAAGTTTTTTATGCTTTTCTCACTAGGACGTTTCTTTTGAATAACTATGAGAATTATTTTGCATCCTGTCACTCCTTCGAATTTCCTTCATTTCTGATAATGTCACTCTTATTGAGCTTCCACCCTGAGGGCCGATTCGTGTGAATTTCTGTAATAACTTCATTCTTCAGACGCAAAGGGTTTCACAAGAATCGGCTGCGTTAGCCATTTGTAAGATGCCTTCAATTACTAATTTAACTTAATTTAATTAACTTCTGGCTAGGCAAAATGACGATAATCGGGTGAACACGACGGATGGCGCTATTTACTCCGTGCGCGGTTCATGTTCGTAATACCTGATATTGAACACTGTCCAAATCAGCCGAGCCTGTCATGTCTCCTGGACGGGCTTTTTGATACCAGGCTATTTGGCAGGATAAAAGCACACAATCGCTCTCAGATCTGTGGAATTCTCTGTCTAGGCGTAATTGCATTTAAATGAGAGCAAGGAATGAAAAATGGAAGTATAATGCGTGGCGCGTCCCATCGTGCGTCCTAAAAGGGGCTCTTGATTAAGAATCAGTGCTTTATGCTTTTCATGCTTATTTCTATCTTCGCTATACATATACTCACATTGATCTACTGGTAACCTTCCTACCCTTCAATAAGAAGGTAGGTACATTCTAATCATTCCAAGCAATAACATCTGCAATCTCATGTAAAACTTCCTTGAAGAGCTCCATCAAAAGTCATGCTGCCTAAGAAACTCGGAAAACTGCCTGAGAATTGAGACTTCCACCGCAAGTTTTTTCTAAGCTCTTGATACTCTTATGGTTAGCAATAGAAACCATTTGCGAAGTTCTACTTCAAAAATATAAGGTAGAGAATGTCTTCCTGTATTTGGTTTCCCTTTTGCTCACATGAATGATGTTAACGTGCAATCTCATGGTACATGTGCTTTGCATAATTTCGGCATTTATTGATCCAGAAAACACAAGGATGCCGAACGCGGGACACCAACGAGTTTAAGTTTTATCGACAACATCAAATCACTAGCAATAATCTGGGTTGCGAATGTTACAGTTCCCTTCGAAATATGTGTTTTAGACTTTTCTCAAAATCATCAGTGCTGTAGATATTCCTTGTTATGCATTTTTCAGCGGAGGTGAAAGTTATTGCAACGGCAGTTTATGCAATTAGCATTCCTCCAGAAGGTGTGTCTTTATAATATGCATTTGTATGTACCGTCTCTACCTATATTTAGACAGGGTAATACACGGTGACAAAAATGAGAAAATTTTTGCAAGCCGTTTCTCAGGGTTTTCTTTCGAGAGGTTTGCTTTGAGCGCCCTTGAAGTAAAAAAAAAATTGAAGTCCATGGAATCTCGTACCAAATTTTCCACAGAAACTCTTCGAAGAGTAGATCGTTACTGAAGCATGTGGGCATCACTTGTGTGTCACAGATCGCCATAAGAAGACGATTTTTTTTGACCGAATGAGCTTGGAGTATTATAGTTTCATCTTCATTAGTGACACTTGTCAACATCCACATCTTGGGTGACAGTGGTGTCGTGGCAAACAGCACGCTGCCACGCGCACGGTCTAGAGGACGAAGCCTGAGGGGGGTCGTGCGGTCGGCCCGGGCAACCGAAAGCTTCCATCTCCTCCAGGCTCGGCCAATGGGAAATTGTGAGGACCAAAACACTGACTTGTACATTCGGCTGCCTAAACCCCTAGACCGCGGGTCCCTGCAAGTCACTTGTATATGGGCAATCGCTGATTACGATGTCAACACGTAATGTGTAAATGGAAGTGAAAATGGCGGTTGCGCGCACTCCAGAAGAGTTCTATCAACTTTTAAATTACCTTATCATCTCTTTAATTACCTAAATTTCCACCACAAACACTTACAGAGGCCGACATCTCAGTCGAGTTACATGATTGACCACTAAGCAAGACTCTGAGTTAATGCATTTACACATCTGTCAGCAAGCGAAAGGATGGTGAAGCATTATTGTCGCAGATTAAAGACTCCTTGCCGGATGCATTCCATTCCATCAGAATTCTAAGTGGCCAGTTTTCAGTGGCGATTTGGCCACTATACAATGGGCTCGCGGAGCACCGGTAGACCGTGTTTGTTTTTCTCAAAGACTAGTCTGGTTCAAATTGCCGTTCCCGGAAGGGACCGGATTCTGGTTGGCCCGGATGACGCACGAGGCCGAATTTGATCTCCAGACGGTGAACAGCGTCGCTTGCGACTACACTATTTCCGCTCAGTCACGCAAAATTGAGGTAGATAAAAGGTCGTTGTAGTTGACTCTTCGCACAAGAACAAACCCTTCTTTTGAAATTTTTTCGTTAGCGACGGTAGACCGGAATTCACACTACAGACTTCTTTCAGCCTGGTGATGCCCCCAGCGAGCAACCAATTGTTGGCGAAGGTCTGGCAGTAGTGTGTAATGGTGAAATTTATAATCACAAGGATATAAAGGTTAGTGCATAGAAAATAACCTTGCCGTGTTGCGCTTTTCGTTCTAGTAAGCTGCGGAGAGCCAAATAGCATTCCATACCATATCGAAGATTGCAATCCCATTTAGGCGGATTCCAATGCTCAACTGACGAATGACGGAAGCGATTGTGCCGCGATCATCCACGCCTTCATCAATTCAGGTTATCTTTATCCTGTAGAAATAATTTTTTGAATTCCGCATTTTTAGAATATTCGTAGGCTGATTCAAAAATTGAATTTCACTGCAGTCCGCTTGTAGTGTTTACTATGAGTGCATGTCGGTGAAAATGCAGTTTGGGAGGAGGTGGAGGGCACTCATCCTCATTTTATCCCAAGTACAAGAGAGCACCACGTGACTATCTAGCGCTGAGATGATATTACGTAAGCGACCCATTGAAAGTGTACTTTCAATAAGGACCGGTGAATGTCCTACATCTTACACGTCCTGGCCACATCCTGTCGTTTTATGCCCCAGGTCAAGTACCCTGAAGTTCCAGTGCCCCTAAGTCCAGGTAAGGTGGCTATTCCTTTGGTTCAGGACCTTTTTATGGGCCATCGGAAGCCGAAAGAAGTACCACTGGAGTACGTATTACACAATACTGATATTTATCAAAAGTGTATTGCAAATGAGTGAAATGGTTACATGTCATAAGCGTTCTTATTCTGATCCTTAGTATTGGACAGCACTATGAAGTGCCTTCTCCCCGAACCCCAATTTCACCATGCATTTCCTTCAGCTCCTTCAAATGACTTACTTCTATCAAGGATTCTTATGGTCGCAAGGGTTCACTGCAAAATTGGCAAGAAAAAGAGCATGAGCTCTCGTAACTCACTTTCACGGCGATGGCAGGCACGGGTAAAACACTACCGAAATTCCTGGAAAATCTGAATGTTTACCGAATCTGAAGGACCCGAGAGCATCGGTGACCTTTCATGAGATCGATTCTGCAGTCTAAGAATAAGCGAGTCACACTTTCAGCCTAATGTACAGGGGGGGGGGAAAAAAGAGTCACTTCCCTCCACATTCAAAACGGAATTAATTACACGTTGCGAAACCAAACCAAATGAGCCCAACTGAATATTAAAGAGCACATTCTATCTATCAAAAGTTACATGACAGCCTTCTACACCGACGACATCAGAAGATTTTCCCACGGAAACATGGTTCACGGTACGAGCTCAACGAGGTCGTCGAGGTACCATAGACCATTACGACGTCCCTGAAACGCTGGTCAAAAGCGGTCTTGCACAGTCACAGCTAGTGTCTCTGAGAAGCTATTCACCAGTTAATCGATTGAAGAAATTATGTAGCAGCTTCAGGCCGGAGCGATTACGGTAAGCCTCGTTGAGCTCGACGGCGACGGCGGATGACGTCATATTCTG
>MU871829.1:0-20483 GCA_036418205.1 Ostertagia ostertagi | reverse complement strand
CTCCTTCACTGCTAGAAGGGGGGTTTCGATTTCGGTCTTGTCGACGGTTTTTTTGCGTTTTTTCTTCACTGTCGTTCCACCTCCCATCTCTACACTCAATTTCAGGCGCCATAATGCCCAAACACGAGCCTGACTTTTGCCTTTAACAGACCGTCACTTCTACCCGCAGTAATGACGTTGTTCCGTCCATTTATGCTAGACTTTAGACTATAAAAGAATTTGCAAGCTGTACTTATCTCCCACTCTTATCAAAAGTGGTCATTCTGAGGTTACCGTTTGGCCAAACTTCAACAATTTTCCGTCTGAGCAAAGACCTTCACGAACAGTTTACCTGAAGCATGTTATAAACTACCTTGGTGGCCACAGAGCCAATTGACTCATAAGGGCTTCACTGAAAGGGGCTGGTCCAAATCCCACGGCAAATGCCCTTCGTAAACAAAGGATTTTTCCTAGGCCGTAGTTTCTTGGAGGAAAGAGGTATGATACCGCAAGGTAGGCAATGATAATGAAATGTATCTAAAAGCATGCCCCAGGATCACATTGGTGTGGCTCTTGCACACGAATGCGAATGTATTGGTGCGAAATGGGCCGGCAGTAAAGAAAAAAGGAAAAGAATCCGTCGAAAACGCTTAGGTTAAGGGCTCACTCACCTTCCTAATCGGCTGTGCTAAGGGAATGAGAGACTAAGCGCGGAGAGGAGAGTATGAGGCGAGAGAGCGCTACAGATGAGAGAGCGCCAGACAACAGCCTGATAAGAGAAAAAATCTGCAGCTTCAGCAGCTTACTTTGCAAGGCCCAAGCGCTCTTGTCGGTTGGTTTCCGTGCACGGGAACGCCACATTTGTGATTGTCCTCTAGGGGTCTATACTACAGACCGAAGGGAAGCGTTCACACGACCTCTGCCTGGGTTGTGCCTTTAAGGGACAGACTCCATTTTGCTTCGATCGGTTTGTGGCTCACTAGCAGTTTACAAATCAAGGTGTGAAAAGCGTGCCTTTCTCTTTCCCTATTCCTTACTCAAAGAAAACAAATATAGCGGGCCCAATTTGTCTAAGTTACTGAGTGACTTTCTTGAAACGCGTAGCCTCGTCAGCATACTCAGAAATACAAAGAAGTTCTGGCGTGGACTCAAGGGGTTTGTTCTGAATATTGGGACACCTCTAACAATATTATGTCTCCGCTTCCGTCAAATCTCCAATCAATCCTTCCATCGCAACAAAGCAAATTCGCTTGGGCTTATTGGCTCCTGAGAAGGTTGACGATAGCCTAGAAGCCTTCTCAAATAGATAGAAGCCTTCTCAACCTAATCTACCGTGTGGACCCACTGTCGGGTCAATCATATCAAATCCCAAACATTGCACTGAAAATAATAAACCACAACCCATCCATGTCGTTGAGCATTCGCCAATATTTAAAATGATTTTTGTCGCTATGGGAACGGCAAAAAAAAAAAAAAAAAAAAAAAAAAAAAAAAAAAAAAAAAAAAAAACCCAAAAAAAAATTCAGAAACGTACGAATTGCCATGAATCATTGCCAATTGGTACGCCAACAAGCTACTTCGTTTTTTTTTTCAGCATTGGTTTCATGTGTGACTTGTGGAAAGCGGTCAATTCTTTGTTTCCACACGCCGAAATATAAAGGACGGATCACGGCTGGGAAGGCAACCCATTTCAAATTACCTTAGCGATGGTGAGTGGTACACCAAAGAAGGAAATACCATGAGAAACGGCCCAGAACCCGAGAAATGGGACCCCTTCATTGCCCGTTGATTTGAGCATTGATGCGACTATCATCGCTGTGCCCTCTTCAACGCTACGCTCTCTCACCTATCTAATCACTCACCACGTATAGACCTGCGGCGAGTGATCAGATGATCGGTGGGCGTGCACTGACCAGCCGCGGCGGGATTAAACCTTAATAGGTCAACGAGGTCAACTCCTCCTGTGCAAATTGTGCTTCAGTTCGCACACTTAGGAGCTCCGCGGGTCCCTCAACCAGGTGAATTCTTCCTAATTCGATTTTCCCTCTGATCGTGAATTCGTCCTTTAAAACGGCATTGTTCATTAAGAAGTTGTGAAAGTGCGACAAAACTGATAAAGAATCTTGTTAGGTTGACAAAAGCTGCAGATACAAATGTTAGTCCTGCGAAGATTGGCACAATTTTGAGCCCTTGAGTGCTGCTCAGGGGCGGAAGTGGTGTAGTGCAAGTGCGCGCTTACCACGCGAGCGGTCCGGGGATCAAATCCTGGGTCGTGAGTCGCCCGGGCCAACCAAGCCTTCCATCCCTCCGGGGTCGGTTAATTGGTACCAGACTTGTCTGGGAGGATAAAAACACTGACTTGTACATCGGCTGGCCCCCGCAAGTCATTGTATAGGCCACATCGCATTCAAACGCCACTACGAATGTACAAATGGAAGTAGAATGCGTGCCGCATCCCAAAAAGGGATTGATCAACGGCAAATGCTTTATCCTTTATCTTTAGAGTGCTGTTCACTTGATTCACTTACTTGTAAACAGGTATGGGACCTAACGCTGCATTAATCTTTTGAGTCCTGCTTTACTATCGAAATGAGGCAGCACTCACTTCCCTTCATTAGAGTAGAATTATTTTTTTAATTTTCACTATTCTCCCATCTATTCACTCTTTTCTCAATTTTCTATGTTTTCATTTGATTGTGTAATAATCCACACTCGGATACTTGTGGGATGTGCTTTTGAAAATCATCGTGAAGGGTGGACAATCTCATTTATTCTCTTATTTTCCACTTCGCAAAAAATATTGGGTCATCACCAACAACTGAACAATACGTTTGTCGCAGCGATTGTACAAAAAATGTTCATCTGTGTCATTTTCTGCCCGATCATTTACACATTTTACCTGATATCAATAAATGATAAATAATTCTTACCTCTAGCTAAGTCCTCCAGAATTATCTACCAAAGGAAGGACCCCAGGTCGATTCTGCAAACAGTGCTGAGAAAGATCCCAAAAATTTTGTATGACAAGATGGCCTAGTGGTTATAGGCGAATTCGCAAGGTCGATAGCTGGGATCGGACCCCGTATTTTCTTGTGTGTCGTCAAGGGGCAGGAATAGTTTTCATAAGTGCTAGATTATTGCTCAGCTGTAAAATGTCCTTTCTTTGGTAAATTTCCTTTTGGAACCACTGGTCTTGAGTTTGCGTACAAGCGTTTTCGCGCGAAACGAGTGTACTATTCGCGTCAGGAAGCCACACGGGCAAATCTTCAGTGGGATCGAAATCTGAACATTGGTAATGATAATGCTTTGTTATCCATGAATATCATTCGCTTCGAGTCGCTGATGTCTTCAGAAGCAATCCATCTTTGCGAACAAGAAGGTTGTTATTGTAGGGCGCCCCACCTGTCGGGGTGTTTGCAGGGTCAGATCAAGAACGATGACTTCTGAACCCGATATCACACTCTTTCGAGGCTTAGCGCGTGCGTAATGCTCACTAAGATTCCTTCAGGCTCGCACATGCAATATTGTCGGAAGAAAACGAGGGTAACCGCGACATTTTCGCGTAAACTGTTGTTTTTGTTTTGTTTTATTTTTCCTCGCCATACAATTCTTAGCTGCAGATCTGTAGTAAAAAGTCGCCCTAACTTGTAAAGAGTACCGAAGAAGTAAATGAACCTTCAGGAGGCTCCATTAACACGTTGACGACATTGTGCAGCGCATGCGCATCACACCTTGAGCACCGTGTGGGACCGTGTGCAGCGCATGCGCTGCACACACAAAATATTTATTTTTTTCGCGCATGCGCTACTTCTTTTCTAATTTTTTGCATCTATTCTATAGACTACACCATAATATGACTAGACACGGCGAGGTTCATTGAATGGTTGAATATGCTCCTTTTTAGCGAAAGGTTTTCTAAGCCCTACGAATTTCCCAATTGTGTTCATTCCTAGTTTCCTTTATATTCTGATAATCTTGGTCATAAAAAAGAGCAGTAGAAGTAAGTACAGACCCACACATATAGCAAGACATATGTTTTAGTGGAGCAACCGCGTCAAAAATAATTTTGAGGTTCACTGCAGCAAAAGCAACTGAAACTTGCCTTTCATCGCCAGAAAACGTCAATTCGATCGATTTTTTTAGTTGTCCCTTCTGATAAGTTTGACACATCGAATATCATTCTAAACATTTTGTTGCATCCGAGTTTTGGGTATTTAAAGCTCAAAATTCACGGATTTGATGTGAGGCGGCGGCGCCTGCAAAATCGCCGTGGTCCCACGCGGCGCAAAAACCCAAAACGCGCGTTGTCGTCAACGTGTTAATGAGCTCAAACCCAAAACACATCAAATATAGTCCAAGACGGTCCCATCATCGCAAACGCGCAAAAGATGGTACTGGGAAGTATAGGAACCAGCTCGGAAAAAGGTTAATCACCACTATCGAGGGATTGAGACCTCCCCCCCCCCCCTTTACTGGCAAGGGAAAGCATCCACTAGCGTACCTCTTCAAGCTAGCCTAGCGTCACAAAAGTTCTGACCTTCTTAAGGCATCGTGATGGTCGACCTGCCTTCCTTCCAAAGTAGGAGCCGCATTGTGTCGGATGGATGTTGTGAGCGATATGTGCTCTCCCAAACACTAATGAACTAAACCGTGTGAAGTTCAATCAAACTTTACACACCGTGGGAATTCAGGAACACTTGCGCCTGCGCTACAGAGAAAAAATTTTTCGATTGTTTTTTATAACCCCCATGCATATAGTTATTGTATGAAAAAGACTGCATCGAGAAGGCAGGGTCAAAGGCAGAGTTTTTTTTTCATAGGTCTAAAATGTATATAATAAAATGTTCTTTCTTGCCAAAGAGATCTCATTCCACTCTCTTCAGTTGGTTGTGATTTTCCCATACCCGCCCTGTGATGTTGTCATTGTTTGATGTTTCAGATGTCCGATCAGAAGCACACTTACACACTCCATTACTTCAATGTCCGTGGACGTGGAGAACCGATTCGGCTGATTTTTGTCTACCATGATGTCAAATACGAAGACCATCGGATGGAAGCGGATGAATGGTTGACGCAAAAACCAGGTACCAGTTTCACCGAAAAGAAGCTTTAGGGAGACTTCAAGAATATTTGCGATTCTCAACACATTAATTCGGCGCCCATCCGAATACAATTAATGAAGATTTCCGAAGGTTATGAAGCTGGCGCTACATCTAAATTACTACGGGAAACCGATAGGTACAGAATAGTCCAACCGTTTTACTCAAAGGAATCTTCCACGGAAAAAGCTCCGCCCTCATTACCACAGAAAACGATACCTTAAAGGAATCTTCCACGGAAAGAGTGATCATTTTGTCTTGTGTGTAGGATTAGTATTATCGAAACTAACGCTTATGTTCCGTTCTTTTTGCTATGCTCATGAGGCTAGGGGCCTAAGGGGTATCGTTTTTCTGTGGTAATGGAGGCGGAGCTTTTCCAAGGAAGATTCCTTTAAGGTTTCCTTTCACTAGCGGCTTTGAGGGCTACAAGATGCGGTTATTCGAAAGGGACTGTAGAGAAATGAAGTAAACAGCTAATAAGGAAGCAGTAAAAACCGAAACCAATGAAAATGATAAAGTCCAGAGCTCCTTTTATTTTTGAGACTTGTCAGCTTTGGTGCGCTTTCTCTTGTACATGGGTTCTACCTTGTAGTGGTGTACGAGCTTGAGGCGGGATCGGAATATCCTTCAGATAGGGCTGCGCCGAAACCCCATACCGATTCCCCGTGACTAAAGAACCCAAAGTGCCCAAGCCCTTGGTGGGACGGCGCTCTCCTTGAGCAACGGGAACGCCCTGGTAAGGCTATCCCGTGGGACGAAAATACCACGACCACTTCTTATAACTGCCTTAGTCCCCTGCAGGCTGTCCCTGCCCAGTCCGGTAGCGCTGGATCAGCAAACAGCCGAAGGCGAGGAAATCTCAGGGCCGTAGGCTACCAAAGGAGACGGACAAGAGCGAGCCAACTGATTGCCTGTACCTACAACTGCCGTAGCATCAGTTCGGCCGCTCAGCTTTCTACACTTATCGATGAAGCTCGACGGATCAAATACCATATAATCGGCCTCAGTGAAACAAAGCGGAAGGAGCCCTTGTCCTGCACGTGGACCGATGGGACGTCAGTATTCCTAGGAGCCCGCAAGTCTAACTCAACATCAGGAGGCGTTGGCTTCATAGTGTCACCGGAGTTTTCCAAACATGTGCGAAGTGTAACGTTCCATAGTCATCGGCTCGCCGTGCTAACCGCTTCGCTCTCGAGGGACATACAGATAGCGGTGGTGCAAGTCTATGCGCCTATAGCAGACAGTGATGAAGAGGAGCACGATGACTTCTATGAGCAACTGGAAGAACTCATTCGCAGTCAACGCAACTACGTCGTGATAATGGGTGACTTCAACGCTCGTGTTGGATCAAGGAGAGCCGGGGAGGTCTTCATCGGTCCACATTCAGCCGAAGATCGTAACGAAGCTGGGCAGAGACTAGCGAATTTTTGCGAACTCCATCATTTCTATCACGGCAATAGTCAGTTCATCAAATCGCCGAAAAGAAGATGGACTCACGTAACCCCGAATGGGCAGCATTGTCATGAGTTGGATCACATCTTATGCAACCGTAGAATCATGACAGATGTTGCAGTGGTGCCTTCGTTCAACACGGGTAGCGATCACCGTCTACTCCGAGGACGATTCCATTTCGACCGCAGCCTAGTGCGCCTGATGCGCATACGCTCAAGACATTCCACACCTACCGTGCTAGACGTAGACGCTGTCTCAAGGCTTGCAAGCGAAGAACACTTTGAAATGGTTGGTGACGTCAACACCGATTACGATAGCCTCGTGCAAGCGGTAACAAGACTTGGAGAAAGCTGTCGCCGTACTGCTCCGAATCATAATGCTCGTCGTATCACTGCAGCTACTCGCGCTCTTCTCGAGAAACGCAGGCACATGGACAGACAAAGAAACCACTTGGAGTACACTCTACTCAGCCGGTTGTGTAGAAAACGGATTGCTGAAGACCATGCCAACTTCATAAGGTCAAGACTCCTAGACGAGGCGGAAAACAGACGGAGCCTGAAGAGAACCAGAAAAGGGATTGCCGAACACCGCTTGAGGATTCCGTGCCTCAAGGCTCCAGACGGATCCCGTTGCTCATCGATACAAGAAATGGAGCAAATTCTGGCAACATACTACACAGCTCTGTTCAAGTCAGACATCCCCGTCATTCGAATGGATGCGCCGAGCACCGATGAAGTTTTGCCCTTTCTCACATCGGAAGTGCGCCATGCGGTTGAAACGATGCCCCAAAACAAGGCGCCTGGAAGAGACGGCATCACTATAGAACTTCTTCGAGCATGCGGTCTGCCTTTATATCGAGCCCTTGCTAAGAGGTTTACGCGTTATGTAGCTGAATGTGCTGTTCCAAGGGCGTGGAAGCAGTCATCGACAGTGTTACTGTTCAAGAAAGGCGATAAAGAAGACCTGGCAAACTATCGTCCCATCACTCTGCTGCCGGTATTCTACAAAGTGTTTACGCGTTGCATATTGGCGCGTATCCGACGAACATTGGAAGAGGCTCAGCCAGTAGAGCAGGCAGGCTTTCGCCGCAATTTTAGCACGCTCGACCATATTATGACCTGTCGACGCCTTATCGAAGCATCGCGCGAGCATCAACTGCCTCTGGTGATGACATTCATTGACTACAAGAAGGCGTTTGATTCAGTGGAACCAACGAAGGTATGGAGGGCGCTGGAAGACCAAGGCGTCGAAAAGGTGTACGTGGATGTGCTGCGTGAATGCTACACGGAATGTTCAACAGTGTTTCGCCCTTTCTACAATGACGTTGTTGTTGCAGTTGAGAAAGGCGTGCGACAAGGTGATCCAATATCACCTAAACCTCTTCGCTGCCTGTCTGGAATCCGTGATACGCCGCTGCAACTGGAGCAGCCAAGGAATCAACGTCGACGGCATGCGTTTGAATCACCTCCGATTTGCCGATGACATCGTCTTGATTACGGATTCGCCAGAGCATGCATCTGAGATGCTAAATCTTCTGGACGAGGAAGGAAGTCATTGCGGTCTCGTTATCAACACCTCCAAAACGAAGGTCATGCGGAATGCATTCTCAGCTAGCGCCCCTGTACTCTTAAAAGGAAGTCCAATCGAAGACGTTGAGGAGTACATATACCTTGGGAGCCAGCTGAACATGAAGAACGATCTTTCCGGAGAGCTAGCGAGACGTCGTAAGGCTGGATGGGCCGCCTTTAACTCAATAAGAAGTGTTGCAGAGGATACCAAGGATCGGAAGCTCCGGGCCGACCTGTTCAATTCGTCAGTGCTACCTGCCCTCAGCTACGCTGGAGAAACCTGGGCCTTAACAAAATCGCTAGAAAAGAGGCTTCAATCCGCTCAGGCATCAATTGAACGTCGTCTGATAGGCCTAACGCTGAGCCGTCAACGAGAACTGAGCCTGCACAATTCTGACGTCAGAGCTATGTCGAAGATTAAGGACGTTTTGGTTCACGTCAATGAAGCGAAGCACCGATTTGCTGGGCATTTGATCAGAAGAAACGATGGACGTTGGAGCTCGAAGACTGCTCAATGGTATCCGCGCGAGAAGAAACGGCCACTTGGCCGCCCTCCTTTACGTTGGGCAGACTCTTTGGCATACAGAAACAACGTGTATGATCCTGTGTCCCTTAAGGTGGCCGTACACTGGACAACGAAAGCCCAAGACCGCGAGCAATGGAAAAGAAGTTGGGACCCGCGCAAGGCCAACCGCCGTGCTGATCAACGGGTCGTCTAAGTATCTAAGTAAGTAAGGTGCGCTTCTGGGCCTATGTCCCTGTTCTTGAATGTTGTTAAATAGTGATTATATCTCTGTGTGTCTGGCAGTAGGGTTCTACCAGATGACAAGCAAAGCGGTGAATCTGAAGCGATCTGGACGAATCAGAAGACCGCCTCATTGCCGGCCTTTCATACGGTACGTCCCACCCGATCAGGACCACCGGTGCGAAGAGTGATCTTTTCCTCAAGGCGGTGTCGTACCATATCATCTACTCTGTTCTCACAAGTTACTATGCTACGAGGAAGAGAGAATATGTGGAAGAGTATATTGAAAAAGAGGATGCAGACACCTCATCACCTACACTAACGATCAAAATTGTTCACCAAAATGTTTTCACGCATTTTGTTTTACTTTTAGTTAAATTTTCTTACTTTTGCTCACATTTTTTCTCTTAACAAAGTTTCAAAGACCAGCTGAAGCTTTGGTAGCTTATTAGAAGTCAGATGTGGTGTGGTGCAGGTATCAAAGTAAAACAATGAGAATGGCTAGAACCAAGCCAATGAGACTCGTTTGCCCGTTGACGCGACTCTCATCAACGCTGCTCCCTTCAACGCTCTCTTTTTCTCTCTCTGCTCAACGGCTAGAGTCAGAAGTCGAGGGGCACCTGCCGGCGGGCTTTGGAGGGGGGGGGGGTAGGTAGAGCTGCGCGGGTACGGCCCTACTAAGCCGCCAGGGGCATGCTATTAGCTGCGAACGCGATTCATCCCGCACCCTTCCCTGCCTTTCGATACTGTATAATTCACTTCTTTAACCTTCGGTTTTAGCGTGGAAGCCTCCTCGAAATGCGTTGAATCCTCGGAGTTAAAGGCAAAAGTCGGGCTCAATAAGGGGTATTATGGCGATTGAAACTGAGTATAGAGATGCGAAGTGGAACGACAGTGGAGAAAAAACTGAGAAAAACCGTCGACAAGGCCGTTAACAAAACCCTCTTTCCCACTAGCAGTGAAGGAGGCTGGCTTGGGGAAGAGGCACGTACAAACAAGTTTTCTGGAGATGTCAGTCGTTCTATCGGTTGATACGGCAATCAACCTAGCTGATTTCACACGTTAACCCCGGGGCCTTATTACCGCGCCGTTCGAGATTTTGAGCGTGGGAACATCTGTACGGGTGCGTAACCAAGTACAGAGATGACCGAAAGGGTTGGTTTGGTCAACTAATCCCGACCTTTGCCTTTAAGGTTTTCCAAATCTACAAGACACAATATATCAGAATTTGACTCCAAGTTAGTGTTTTGCCCTGCAGCCGCTAGAATGAGAGGCTCGCTTGCTTTGAGCGAGATTCGATCCCAAATTTGATCCCCGAACCACCGTGCTTATGAATACCGATGTTACGTACCTTAATACCTCTTCACACCTGAACCAGAGGTAAGATGAAAAGCACGAGAGCACTGAAATGGACACATTATTTTGTGAAATATGCAGCCACTGAGAACAGGTTTTTTCTTGCCTGTGATGCGATAATAACTAATTTCCCAGATGCTCCAATGGGAAAAGTTCCATACTTGGTGGTTGACGAAGGCAAACTCAAACTGGGCCAAACGCTAGCCATCTGCAGATATCTTGCCAAATCACTACAACCCACCAGTTGTGAGTACTTTCTAACTATTTTGCTGATCGGATGTTTCTTCATTCATAAGACTGCTTGATGTGTTGTGATTGAGCAAGTGAACAAGTGATGCGGTATAGGGTCTGCTGGAGCCTTCAATTTATCATGAATGCGCGGCGCTTAGTGCAAACTTTTCTCATGTTCTCCTCTTGCGGCCGATGTCAGACTTTGCGAATCCAGGGATTCGCTAGCATGTGCGGTCGTGCCGCGTACACCGAATCGTTCAATTCTCAGAGTCTGACATCGACCTACTGGGGCTTTCAAGTGCGGCGCACCAGTCGTCCTATTTTCCTGACGTAAATCATGCTCCAACAGATTCTTTCCACTTGCGAAGTGAAGCACATCATCCAAGCTCCATCGGGTTCTCATGAAAATGTCACACCCACCACCGTGCCTTGTTTCAGGTCATTGTGCTGTTATAGGAGGCATTCAACTGCTTTTGTTCATCAAACCTGGGGTGACACCTACGAGCTAATGTCTAATGACACTCTTCCGATAATGACAAAGTTGTAGACGTGCAACCAATCTTCGAAAACGATTCAGTTAACGGCAATGCATTATTCGAGCATGCTGCCCCATTCCTGAATCCCTCTTTCTATCAGGCACGATACTCATAGGAACGTATGGTTGGTCCCAAAGATCTACACTTTCAGAGTGTCTACAATCTTCGAGTTGTCTCATCCATTTATATACTTTAATCTCAGAAAATGACTTAAAGCGTCATTACCCTTTGACGACAATGCGGATTTGCACGTAGCGTGCTCGTGGGACCACGCCTGTTTTGGCGCGCCCAAAAATCGCTCAAATTGGGCAAAATTGTCTCTAAAAACATTTTGTTTATCAGATTTTTGACTCTAGCAGTGCACTATATATAGCTGGGGTCCGCATTATATATTGCTGGCAGAAAATTTGGAAGAATGTTAGGAGAAATCGGGTTTTAAAGGTATGGAAGCTGAAAGTTGAAGTTTGCGTGCACAATGGTGTTTTCGATACAGTTAAAGGCAGCGGTTACGCTAGGTTTAAAGGGGTTTAGAGGGGACGAGGGGGTCTCAATAGTACGCCAATGGCGAAAAAAGCAAAGAAATCCGTCAAAAATAAGCAAAAATAGTACCCCTTTGATTGCCCTTTCATTTTCGACCATGGATGAGCGACGGTAAAGAATGACGTTGTTCGGACGTGTTAACCCCGATAGCCGCCATCATGCCAACAAGCATAGTGTTTTGATTGATAAGGCATAACATGGGCAAGATGGAAGATACAGCCGCTAGATGGGAAAAGATCATCCAAAATGAAAAGCCAACAGCAATCAGTCCATCCAGATCATCAACAAAACCAGTGGGCGGGGCGGCGCATGGGGCGGAAGGGCGCAATGGTCCTGCTCAGCAACCACAGCACTGTTCGCAGTGGAAGCGCCACACATCGCTTCCTTGGCGGCCTGCTAATTGCTCTGTGGGGAGCAGGTTCTCCGCAGATGTGAAAATTCCTTTCCGTACCTACTTCCTTTAAACCTTCCCTTGTTTCAAGAGTGTGAAAAAAGAAGAAATCCTATTAGTAGTTTGTGCTGAGCCTAATCGCGACCCCTGTTATGATGCTGGCAAGCTAGATGTCACATTCTAAAATTTCCCATAGATTAGCTATTATTCTACATTTATGTAAGCTCTGTTAAACATAGGCATTATGAAGCCTGCTTATGAATACAGAGATGTTGAAGATGTTCCAAATGCGCAAAGAACACCACAAAAGTGTGCCATTGTCCCACGCGACGAACAGAGTAGCACCCAACGGTGGGTGCCATTGTCGCCAAAGGGTTAATGAATGTGTGGAGGCTGTCGTTTGCTGGCTAACCATTAGGTTGATGCAAAACTAGCCGTTGATTTTGGCTTCATTTTGCTGACTATTCTTGGTTTTTATGCAACTCGACAAAATTAATCGGTATATTTGGAGAAGCTGTCAACAATAAACAGCGTATAAGTTTGCATCAACCTCAGGACGTACTGCTGCTAATGGAAAAAAAAAAGAGATTTTTCATGAACACTATGTTAATTAGCACTTCGATCAACAAGTAAAAATAGACTTCTCAAAATCACAGCGGAACAAGCGTCTGGTCAGGCTATTCCTATGCTCTAAACGTTCAAAATTGCAAGTGGTTCTAGTTACAGCAATCGATCCTCTGTTCGTAGAGGTTTTTTCTTTTTTAGCTTATGGTTAGCTAAGGCAGAAATAGCTGTCCACGCAACAATACCTTCGGCAGTGGGACAGTCAAAAACCGTGTTTCTGTCGCGCATTATGTGTTGCTTCCTCTCATCAATTAGCATAAATTTTGTTTTGGATTGCCTATACTCTATCAGAGACAAAACACCTCAATTTCACAATTAAGAAGCACTGCGATCGTACGGATGAATAATTGCTTGGTTGAATGGTCATGTTCTTCCGGTAACCCTTTCGGTATTATAGGGGCTGCTGGTATACGATCGTACTGTTGGCTCCGTCGATTTTGGGTGGATGGTCTGCTTAGGAAAGCTGAAGGTAGAGGGTTTGGAGGGTGCACTCGTTAAGGAGATTTCCAGAGAAAACGACTAAAGACCCGAGAAATGGGAGATTTTCGCCCCTTTGATTTCCGCAATCGACGGGCCATGTTAAGACGAGCACGATTGCCCATGCTAATTTCGATAGTCGGTATCATTCCAGCAAATATCATAACTTCGTATAGCATATGAGAAAGCTGCGTACGGCCGGCTCAACACTATAGTGCCCTTTTAAAGTACGGCGGAGGAGACGGGCCAGCCACGGCATGACCGGCCAGGGTTGGGGTTACCTCCGCGGCGATGTACGCACCCTTCGCCGCGACACATGTCTGTAGTACCTCCTGGAGGCGCGCTCCTTTTGCATATGCATACTTCCCTTTTTCCAAGCCCTATTTATCGTTACATCCTCCTCTGAAAGCGGTTAGCACGATATTTCAGTGTGGAATTGGAATGGAAGTAGGAGTGCTAATCAAAAAATGCGGAAGGATAAGTTAGAAAACTGTCGCAGGGTGACCCCTCATTCCGTCCGCTGTTTTTGGCATCATGTTTACCCTACCTGGAATCGGCTGTTGGAGTCAAGGTATCCCTTCAGAATACGGGACACGACAAGACCTCAAGATATGGCCATTTGGTACAAAATGCAGAAGATGATGAGGGCGATTAGGCAAATGCGGTTCCGGTTTGGAATCTATACGAGGTGCAACTTTTGCTGGCGAAAACACTATACCTTGCTACTAACACTATAACCAGACTTTCAGTCTATCACACCCATATGTGCGTATAGTTCGTTGGTGGCCACCCCCTTCATCCCACTGCCTTCAAGTCACTGCTGATCCTTTTCTTTCTTTTGACTTTACTCCTGGAGCACCTGTGTAGGGTGCAAAAAAAAAGCGACTAATTGTGAGGAAACTGCGTGAAAAAAAAAAACATTATTCTTACACACCCAGACTTCGCTGGTGCAACAAAATCGGAATCGGCCAAGTGTGACATGTATGCTGAATCATTTATGGATCTCTTCACCATTGCAGTTGAGCGACAATATGAGCCAGATGAAGCGATGAAGGTATTAAAGAACATTCCAAGCAGAGCTAAAAAGATTGAATAATGTGCAACTCTAGGAGAAAAAAGATGCTATTTTTGAAAAGCAGTATCCCGAGCGCCTGAGAATGCTGGAGGATCTGTTGAAGGAGAATGGTGGAGAAAATTTCGTCGGAAGAAAGGTAGAACCATTACCTACTATTGGAACTCCGCTTCCGTTTATGATATTCGATTTTTCCCCTACTCTTTCACTCAACGGTCTCATACTATTCAGTGCATAAAGGGGCACGTTTTCATTGCAAAGATAGGCGTAAACTAGTCTCCTATTGGGCACTTTTGAACTTTTCGTCGACATAAGTTCTTTACAGGTGAGAGTATGGTACTCCCCACTATGGTACGCGCGCGTGCGACGCACCCAGCTCTCACTTAGAATTACCACTTAGAATTTTATTTGATGTTTTGGCCTTCACTTGGACGGCAGGGTAGAGGTGATGGTTTATACACTGCTTTCACTTTTCTCCAGTTCGCGTTTGCTGGAGGAAGGCAATTGAAATAATGAGTGGTGGTTGGCTAGCGCTGCCTTGGCTTGGTTTGGCCGTTGTACTGGTTGGGATAACGGTGCCTCTTGCCACCCCACATAACTTTCTCAAGCAGTTCTTCATCGTTTCGTAAGGATAACCCCAATTGAAAGATTCAAATTTTTCAGCCATGACAAGATATCTTCTTTAATACCAAACTAAGTTTCGGCTCTTGTTGGTGCTCACAAATTCCCAGACCATCAAAATGTTGTTCTCTTATTGCTTATAAATTCTCATTGCTTTCCCAGACGGGCAGTTTTTTATCGAGATTACTTCAGATATTATGGTGCGACCTTGTGGCGTTGTGCGTGCTATCAATGATGGAGGAGCTGAAACCTGATGTTCTACAAGATTTTCCGGACCTCCAGACATACTACGCAAACATGCGTAATCTTCCTGAAATCAAAGAATATATCGAAAATGCGTGGCCACCAGCTGCTTCAACCGCAGCGGAATAGGTAAAGCACCTACTACGCACAAATTTGTCTAGATATCGACTTATGTATGAGCCAGTCGATTTGCATTTGAATTGCAATATTTTATCTTATATAATAGTATGATTATGAAAGCATGCTCAGTGTGCGAGTGGTCAGTTACACAGTCAGTTGCACAGATATCAAGCGAACATCGTTTGATTCAAACGTGAACAAATTTAGTTTTGAAAAGTGCATTTTGTATCCAACCAACGAGGAGTTGGGTGTGATAGATAGTTTGCCACATGGTGTAGTAAACAATTTATTGTCTAATCCCAAACTTGGGTAATTAAACGAGAAAAGGCAAAAAACAAATTTAAAAGCATTAGCGACGTCAAAAATGCCATGCAGAAATGCCATACACACCTAAAGGAATACAAAATCCAACGGATGTCACAATACACCCTGAATATTAATATACCTGCACTAGTAGGTATTGCACCAGATGAGTGCACCATTCAGTGGACCAACCTGCACTATGTAGGTTGCATCAAAGGCACCCGACTGCACCAAAACACCAGGTCAATGCACTGAATCAACAGAAAGGGTGTAGGGGAAAGCAGAAGACGCACCTGGTCCGACAGCAAACGGATCGACAGAATGACGTTCTTCCGGCGTGATTATATGCCTATCATACCTACAAATGTTGTACAATTCCCGAAAGAATTCTAGTGAAAACGGCAAGTGCACGGGAACGGCCATGCTGTGTACAAAATGAGCTATCTCAGCTCCACAATTTGTGACCTATAGAATTTGCAAAGTATGCAATTTAAAAATTTATCGTGTTCAACTTGTCGGGAGTTACAGTAACGGAAGTTCGACCAAAGTAATTTGTTACTAGGAGAAGGCAAATTTTACTTGCTTCCGCTATAGTGGTTCCAATATTGTTTTGAACGTAGCTGCCTTAGTGAAAACATATATCCTGCCAGGTGAATAGGTTTGTAATCACTTCTACTACTTTTTTGTCTATGCATTTACGTCAATGAAAGGGTCATTCTAAGAGCCACGTGGCTTTTGGTTTTTGTTGTATGTACGGCTGTATAGAATGAACACAAAAACCTTGGGAAGAAGTTGGGCATATACGAAAAAAATGTAATGTGGCGGCATACCCACAGTGCCGTGCAGTGAAGTATTCGTTTTCACTTTTTTAAACGTAATTTCCTCAAAACTCAAGCTTTCGCAGTAAAACTTTAACAGCAGGTGACACACACAGGTAGTAATATTATAGCAGTGTATCGGTGCAGTAGCCTCCTTTCAAGGGGAAATGGAGCTTCATTTTCGAGTATTGTCCGCGGGCACCCAATTTCATTGTTGATAAACGATGAGTTTTCATGTTGAGAGCACGTGTGTTTTTGATGTTTTGTGTCAGTTTCATATGCCTACACAGTACTCACATCGCTTCCTTTAAAGGAAGCGATCACGCTGGCTTCCACGTGGATCGCGAACTCGCGTTATCAACCGATAAGGTCGGAGATAGATAGTGTTGGACGAGCATAACCCTATGGAAGATACGATACGATTAGATAAGAAGATACGGCTGCTTGGAATGAGGTGCACTCCAGCATGAAAATCGAACGATAACGATAACCGTATCATATCTAGCACGCTGCTGTTGCATCCCCTTCCACGTCTGATAAGGAGGTGCAACGCCGAACCGGAAGTGGGTTTCGGCGCCTTATCACGCCGTTGATAAGGCGCCCCGTCATCTGTCGTCCCATTGGGTAGGTACCCAATCCACTATGTCGCTTTCCCTATCGTCTCCATAGGAATTTCCGTGACCACTTCCTGACCACTGCATCCTTTCAGTGGAGAGAGGATGAGCTCCCCACAAGGCCAGAGGCATCCCGTTCTTCTGACTGAAGTGCACAGCTAGGGCACTAACACTTTGAAAAACCGGTTGCATTTTTTCTTTTTCGCCACATTCTGGCCTCTGTGCTCTCTTGCTTGTTCTCTCTCCTTCGAGTTCAGTTTCTTGTTGCCTTAGCTAATGAGCACAGCATTTTCAGTGTTCTCGACGAATTCTTTTTTCCTGTACTATCGGCCCACTTCGTACCAGTGCTTCCATTTTCGTGCGCAAGAACCAAACCAGTGTGGTGTGACCTGGGGTGTGATCTACCTCAATGTAAGCATCACTTATCGTTACCCAGTATCGCAGCTGGATAGCCAATGGAAGGAACAAATGTGGGAAAATGCTTCCAAATATTCCCGATTGATGGTGACGTCATATTAGCTCACTGCCGCACTTGCATTACAAATGCCCACAAACAAACCAAACAACGGTCAGACAGTGCGTATTCCCTCTAAACAGCGTCATGTAGAGCCCTGATATTATGAGTCAAAAGGTGTCTAGAGTTCAAAGCAAACAAACCACTTTTGAATCGAATGTATGAGTGAGGGTATCAAACGATGACAAGGAGGAATGAGCCGGCCACAATCATAGCCGGTCAAATCAAAGCGCATGTTACTTCACAGACGTCATTTTTCGGAAATCAAATCTCTAGAGGTTTCGTAGCAGTGAATACTCTGCGGCTAAAGAATTACTGGACAATCTGATATTTCAACGGTGTGGAATGAAACAAATTTAGCTGTGCTGCTTGTTTGTGAATCCTTTTCAACCTATTGCCATCACTTCTTAAACAGACGCGTCTCTTACCAGGAAAGGTCATTAGGCCAACCCGGCCAAATGAAATGAGGTGCACATTTCTGTACGCAGCATGAGACGCTGAACTCAAATCTGCTTTCATTATCTGCTGAACTCTTCTCTGAAAGGAGTTACGGAGGGTTTTTGTTGCCGCCCTTGATTTTCAGTGTTTTGCCTGCAATCACATGTTAGCTGCATTATAAAAGTATTGAAAGGAAAACCGAGGCACTGAAGGTGAGCCTCCGTAGCGCAGTTGGTAGCAGTTTTGTTGGTATTCTATGCACGTATGGAATATAACATCTTCTTAGAATTAGTAGTTCACATCTTATATAATGAACACATGGCCTATTGTAATCCCACTAAATATGTTATGTAATACATCTAACGAGAGAAGGTACCAGGCCGGTCCGGCCATTCGCAATAAGGTGTACATCGGTGCATTCGTCTTGAGACGATGATCTCAAAACTGCTTTCCGTAGCTGCTAAACGGTTCTCTGAACGGAGTTACGAGTAGGGGGTACTTTTCCCATTGTGACACTATCCCGTCCCCTAATGTATCTGATGGATGTTCGGCCGAGCGAGCATGCTTGCCACAGGGTTGGTGGCCTAGTGGTAAGCAGGGTCAAGCGAGGCGTCGAGGAAAATTCGGAAATACGACCCCCCCTCCCTCTGCCGAAGGCCGAAGTCCATGAAACAACCCTCTTCAAAAGCCGAACTATGAAAAAGTTGTTTAATTCTCCACCAAAACTGCTCATAAAAAAGCCCTGCTACCCCACCGTCCACAAAAAATTCGTTTAAGAAGTACAAAAGTGAAAAAGTCAAAGAATGATCATTATTGATGAGTCCTACCAAACGAGCAAACGAGAAACGGAGCAAAAACGACAAACTAGTCACTAAAAATGGCATACTATGACAACATCTCTTCTTTATTTATTTCCTCCACAAGACTTACCAAATTCTAGTACTACACAGATTATGGTTCTCAATTTACACGTCCCCCTTTCGCTCAAAGGAAGCCTTGTAACCGCCTTCGCCAGCTGTGTGTTGACTGGACTTTGGCGTTGACCGTGGAGCAGCTTATTTACTATTGAAATTTGAACAAATATTCAAATGATTATAACTTTCTTCAAAGTTAACGAATTTTCAATCTGAAAGCAGATTTGGGAGTTTTGTGAAGAGCTTTTTCTAATCAGTACTGAAATTACAGGAAGTTATAAGAAATAACAAATTTAGATCAAATAACGAGGAAAATTCGAGACGAGCACGAGTTTTTACACTTTCCGGAGCAATAACTTGCTTCATTTCCGTCAAATTCAAAAAGTTGATACGTCATACAAAAAAGAAGATTTTCTCTATCAAACGAAATGCTAACTTCGAGGATTTTGCAATTAACGAGAAAATTCGTGATGAGTGCGAGTTTTTACGCTTTCCAAAGCCATAACTCCGTTCAAACTCATGCAATCTGGAAAGTTAATACGTCATCATAAACTAGAAGATTTGCTCTTTCTATAGGCAACTAAAACTGCTAAATACGTTCACTATTTAAAAAATGGCCACGTTGAGGATTTTTGCCCGAGTACCGCCGAAAGGTACTTTTTCGCTACATTAGCACTATCCCAACGACTATAGCTCCTTGCAGGAGCGATTACATACTGAAGTAGGAGCAGATTCAAAATCCTCGTGCTTTTCTCTCTGCAAAAAGTGTAAAATTGTTTAGCGGGTCTCAACTTTAAAGGTTACATGCTTGTGAATTTGACGCTGAAGGCTGCGTTTCTTGTTGAATAGTGTACTCCTCTCTGTAATTTAACATGAACTCTTTCAGAACCCTCTTGATTCTTCCTGAATTAAGATTCGTTATCAAGATAGCCGTAGCTGAAGCGCGCGCAACCAACTGGGCCCACTCTGGGATGCGCCGTGTGCTTCACATCTCGTTGGATTTGAGGACCTACTTGAAAGATAAAATATCCCTAGAAAACGTGCGAATTTCGGATCCTTTGACTTGTGTGGTGATGAAACACTAAAGTCACTAAGAATTGCTAAGCGGACACCTCTAAATCACGAAGATTTTGTGTGGACGGAATCAATTGTTATTGGAAATACTCTGGCCTGGTATCGATTCGATCCTTAATGTTTGTCCTGTCGTCCGACGTCCGACGATGATCCTACTGTATCAGTCGGGCCCGATCTCTCCCCAGCGGGCCAATACGACCCCCCCTCTGTGACATGTCGAGGATTCCTCAGCGCACGCTTCACCCTGGTGATAAGTGTCTCGCTCACCGTAAGAGTCTCGGGTTCGACTCCTTGGTGCGAACCTTTGCTTATTTTCAGCTACATCCATAGTCCGGAAAGTGTTTTTATTACACAAATTCTGCTGATCTGTGAGTTTACTTGGCGCTGTCGAGATGAAACACACGGAATTCTCTTTTTTTGCTCATTTTCGAAACCTTTATCATGGTTGTATTACATAACTCTTAATGTACATAAACTGGTAAGATTACAATGAGTTAGGAACACATGTGATATTCCTTAACAAAATGATCAAAACAAAATAGTTTTTCACAGTGAGCACAACGAATAAAGTAAAATTCTCCGCAACCGGCACAATCACTGTATCCCAAAAAAATTCAGAAACCAAAGCAGTACTGAAGAGGGTGATTCGAATTCACCTGGATGCGTGCTGATGTACCCTGCTGCATACCAGGAGTACGATAAGAAGTTTTTGAACTTAGGTGAACAGAACTGGAAATAAATTAAAGACAACAGC
>MU871828.1:0-20498 GCA_036418205.1 Ostertagia ostertagi | reverse complement strand
TGGTACATCCTGAAAGAGCTCAAACTTCAGTCCCGATTACCTTATCCTCTACTCTATTCATGACATGTGTTTTGAGGTTCAAGCTCGTTAGCCTGATTAAAAGATCGAATCCGAGGAGCTTTATCATTCTATCCATATCGAATATCGGATTCTTATCGAATCAGGTTTGATGCTGTAATCAACTCGTTCCAACGTCGTTATCTCACTCAGCAAGTGATAAGCTAGCTGTTCTTCCCAAACAGCTTCCATCTCATCTGCAGGAGTTATTGCTACTGTCACCATCTTGAACCAATTAATAAAGTATTGCTCTTACCAGGAAGGTCTTTCAGGGCGTGCCAAGCTTTTTGAAAACGGTCTTTTGCATGATATAGGGGCACATGCGGGAACCACAGAACCATGGTTAATTTTTCCTGAACGGCCCTCTGAATACCAGAAAAGGGGTCCCTAGTTCGATTCCTCGTGGTGACAAATTTTTGCATTTCGAGTTGACGTTCCAAAATTCGCGCAAAATGGAGTTCTGATTTGTTCTTGGTTGGTTCTAACTCCATTTTGCGCGAATTTTGGCACGTCAACTCGAAATGCAAAAATTTGTCACCACGAGGAATCGAACTAGGGACCTCCTTTTCTGGTATTCAGAGGGCCGTTCAGGAAAAATTAACCATGGTTCTGTGGTTCCCGCATCTGCCCCTATATCATTTTCAAAAAGCTTGGCACGCCCTGAAAGACCTTCCTGGTTAGGTCACCTATTCTGAAGTGAACTGAAGGCGAGTGGCCCCGAAAATTCGTCGCTTATTGGGCCTGTTAGTAGAGGTGGTAGGAGGGGTGCACTGGTCAAAAATCTGACAGAAAACGACCGAATACCCGTGAAATGGAACCACTTATTTGCTCGTTGATTGGACTACTCAGTTACCAAGATGAGCTCGTTTGCTCGCGGTAATTCCGATTGCCGGTATCTGGCCTACAGACATCATCCTTTCTTGATAATGTATAACCTAGAAAAGTCAAACACGACCGCTTAACTTGAGATGCCCCTTCGAAATGAAGACCAAAGTACGACGAAAGGGGCGGGCTTTGCCACGGCAAGTGGTGTTTGCCAGGGTTAAGGGTCTCTAAGTTGGGTGAACAAGTTCTTCGCTGCGATACATGTCCTCTATTCGCTTCCTTGAAGGCTTGCCCAGCCCTTTGTAGCAGGCACCCTCCCCATCTTTCCTACATCATTTATCGTAGCATCCTCCTTTGGAAGCTATTTCTGGTGCGGAGTTCCCATAATAAGTTTCCATAATTTCCTATAAAAATACAATAGAACGCAGATACAGGTCATATCGTCTATTTCAATGCAACACTCAACGTCATTATTTCTCTACTAGTTCCTTTCTTCATGTATTTGGCTACCGTTGGGAAATGTGAGAGGCCTTGAGGCATAAATTGCTGTTCTAAGGTCGTAATCATCATCATGAGGGCGGAAGTGGTGTAGTGGCAAGTGGCACGCTTACCACGCGAGCGGTCCGGGGATCAAATCCTGGGTCGTGAGTCGCCCGGGCCAACCAAGCCTTCCATCCCTCCGGGGTCGGTTAATTGGTACCAGACTTGTCTGGGAGGATAAAAACACTGACTTGTACATCGGCTGGCCCCCGCAAGTCATTGTATAGGCCACATCGCATTCAAACGCCACTACGAATGGAAGTAGAATGCGTGCCGCATCCCAAAAAGGGATTGATCAACGGCAAATGCTTTATCCTTTATCATCATCATGCCTTACTCCGCTACAGAAAGCGCTTGGAGTGGGCTCCAATAACGGGACTGAGCCCATTAAGTTTTGCAGCATAAATAACGTTTCCTTGTCTTTTTTCTCTACGTGTACCTGGCGCTAATCTCACGCGATCGCACTGTCCACCGATGTTCTTATGCGTCGTCTTTTTCTCCTATACTTCTCTTCTGGTCGCGGCCTTGATTCTATAAGGTCCGTCTTGATGACGTTCTTCCCCCTCTTCTTTTGGGTTTCTCCTGGGCTGGGCTTCAAAGGCCACTGCTTTCCTCCTCCAACGATCCTGTGGTCTTTCTAGCATTTGTCCATACCACCGTTGTCCTTGCGCCTTTCCTGTGACAGAGGTAACCCGGTATGAACTCTGGAAACCTTGTTCATGGCGGGTACCCGGCTTGGAATCCATTCCCACGGAGAAGTTGATTTCAAAAACACGGCAAATCACTCTTTCTATGAATGTTCAGAAAAATGGCCTTAATAAAAACAGATGGGTTGTTGAAAAATCTGGTTATCATAACCGGATCGGTCAGCAAGTTGTTGTTGACAGCTGGCCAGACTGGATAACGTCGCATCGAATCATCGTTCCAGTGTCGTTGAGGACGAACTAGGAAGATTGGCCCACTTTCTTGAGATGTTTTTTATGCCAAAAAGCCGCAAAAAAGGTCCAAAAAATTAACAATAACATTAACAAAAATTTGGATATGCTTTTCCATATCCGAGTTGAAAAAAAGGTAGATTTGATCTGTTCTGGAAAATTGCTACGCTAAAATGCTCACTATTGAATCTTCTGATAGAAAGAAAATATTTTTAAGGAGTTTCCAAGAAATTGATAATACTTTAACAATTACCCCCAAGTATAAGAATTTTCAAAATTGTTTTGGGATTTTATTGTTATATATTAACCATACATTCCATATATATCAATATTATTATAAAATATATATTATAGTATAGCTAAATTTACGGCTTCTGATAATCCTTGACTTAAAGGAGGAATTCACGATTAGAATGAAGGTCGAAGAAAGGGAAACTGACCTAGTTGAGGGACCCACGGACCTCCTGAGGGTGCGAACTGACGCGCAATTCGCATGGAAAAATTTGACCTCGGCGACCTATCATGCCTCAAAGCTGGCGGGTCCGGCGATCTCCGCCCACCGATCATCTGATCACTCGCCGTAGTTCAATACGTGGCGAGTGATTAGATAGCTGAGAGAGCGTAGTGTTGAAGAGGGCACAGCGATGAGAGTCGCATCAATGCTCGAATCAACGGGCAAGGAAGGGGTACCATTTCTCGGGTTCTGGGCCGTTTCTCATGGTTCTTCCTTCTTTCGTGTACCACTCACCATCCCTAGGTTAATTTGAAATGGGTTGCTTTTTCATCGTGAATTCGTCCTTTAAAGGACGAATTAAAGCGAGAGATTGCGATAGGATTCTGTTGTGCTCATAGTGGAAGTGAAGATGCTGAATAATGCCCTAGTAGCGAAAAAAGCAAAGAAATCCGTCAAAAACGCGCAAAATGGGACCACTTCCTCTGCCCGTTGACCTCCGATAATGGACGAGTTGGCAACCAACTAAGAGGTCGTCGGCACTCGTTAAACCATAGCTGCCATCATACCACCAGAGATCATACCTTGATTGATATAGCATTCCATGAGAAAAAAATTGGATACGCGCTCGAAGTGGCATACCTTATCAGAATGATAATCGAACAGCGATCTGCTGAGGGGCGGAGCACAGGCGGAGGCGGAGCTCAGAAAGGATTGGCAGCCCCAGGGCGCTGCAACGAGCGCACCTTTAGTCACAAAAAGGCCACATCTCGATTCCTTTGGGCTCTAGCTACTGCTTGAAGTGCTGCTCGTTCTTCCATGCTGCACAGAAATTTTATCGTAATTTCTCGCTTTAAGAAGAAAGCAATTCAAATTAACCTAGGGATGGTGAGTGGTACACGAAAGAAGGAAGAACCATGAGAAACGGCCCAGAACCCGAGAAATGGTACCCCTTCCTTGCCCGTTGATTCGAGCATTGATGCGACTCTCATCGCTGTGCCCTCTTCAACACTACGCTCTCTCAGCTATCTAATCACTCGCCACGTATTGAACTACGGCGAGTGATCAGATGATCGGTGGGCGGAGATCGCCGGACCCGCCAGCTTTGAGGCATGATAGGTCGCCGAGGTCAAATTTTTCCATGCGAATTGCGCGTCAGTTCGCACCCTCAGGAGGTCCGTGGGTCCCTCAACTAGGTCAGTTTCCCTTTCTTCGACCTTCATTCTAATCGTGAATTCCTCCTTTAAAACGGCTTCATGGCTCAAACATGTAGCAAACGGTTTGGGAACGATGGCTCGTATCAGGAAACTTCCCACCCATGGCTGTTTGACCGGATGGAGCATTGATATCTATGATTTCCTTGAACCTTTCAGTTTACTAAATAAGCGTGAACGATGACTTCTCATTTCACCCTGACCTACTTACTGAACTGCGCTCGTTAAATTGCGCTGTGCTTCATTCGAATTCGTGCTATGCTACTAGCTCTAGGCACAGATCTTACCATGTCATCCAACTCTTTTTCTTTGTGCTATACATATACGCCTGAGTATAGCCTAAAATTACTAATAATTAGTGAATAAACATGAAAGTAAAGATTCGAAGTGGAACGTAGCTTATTCTAAGCCCTGATTCAACAGATTCGTGGAACGTTTGAAAGAAGTATTAGTAGTGACTGTGATGATTCCAATCATCCACTGGAAGCTGTTAATAAGCTCCAATATTCGACCACTTTCGCAAATTCAGTTGCAGGGTCTTCTCTCTGGCATTTGGGTCTACCTGCTTCTCACAAGCACAAGAGACATTGTTCTAATGCGTTGACTTTTCGCTCCACCTTCTGGGCTCTTCTTACTCCAGGCAAGTATTTTCCCCCAGATATAAGCTCATTCAGAAGAGAGTGAGCACCGAAGTTATACGCAAATTAGCGATCTTCCTGTCGGTGTCACTAAGGCCGATGTCAGACTTTGCGAATCGCGCGATTCGCTAGCGTCTGCGGTCGCGTCGCGGCCAGTGAATCACTCAATTGGCTGGTACCGCAACGCGACCGCGGACGCTAGCGAATCGCGCGAATCGCTAGTAGCGATTCGCAAAGTCTGACATCGGCCTACAAATGCGCGTTCCACATCGACGCGATTTCTGCAGTAACAATCATACTATAGGTTATGCCCACAATGAGGCTACCCCCGCTGTCCAGGGCAGCAGTCCAAAAATAGATGAGCGTCGCAGCCTGTGCCTCGAATAGTGGGAGGCGAGTACGCAATTCATCGTAATAATGCCGTCGCGCCATGTATACCGTGAGCTACATCAGAACATTCTGATGTCACGCTTACTTCGGTGCCTCGCTGTTTGTCAAACAGCTTAAGTCCAGTATCTCAGCCGATTCCGGCACACGGAACAGCACAAAAGATCGATGGCCTAAACTCCGCGCTCGGCTGTACTACAAAAAGATCTTGTCGCTCAGGCATCGCTATCAGGTCTGCGCTATACAGCAGGACAGATGGGCAACTCATCTGAACAGGGCGCGTGCGCGTTTCGGCAGTCTTCGTCGCAGGGTACCGCCATTGTTGGGAATTTCACAAAAAATTTTCTTTAGATGCTTCCTTCCCCCGTGAGGATACCCTTTTGTAGCCCTCACCGCCTTTAGAATTTGACGTTAACCGTCATTACCGTCCGAGCTTCATAAGAATAATGAGTTCGACCTCTGAAGCTGGAGTACGAAATTACTTCGTTAAAGCGAGAGATTGCGATAGGATTCTGTTGTGCTCATAGTGGAAGTGAAGATGCTGAATAATGCCCTAGTAGCGAAAAAAGCAAAGAAATCCGTCAAAAACGCGCAAAATGGGACCACTTCCTCTGCCCGTTGACCTCCGATAATGGACGAGTTGGCAACCAACTAAGAGGTCGTCGGCACTCGTTAAACCATAGCTGCCATCATACCACCAGAGATCATACCTTGATTGATATAGCATTCCATGAGAAAAAAATTGGATACGCGCTCGAAGTGGCATACCTTATCAGAATGATAATCGAACAGCGATCTGCTGAGGGGCGGAGCACAGGCGGAGGCGGAGCTCAGAAAGGATTGGCAGCCCCAGGGCGCTGCAACGAGCGCACCTTTAGTCACAAAAAGGCCACATCTCGATTCCTTTGGGCTCTAGCTACTGCTTGAAGTGCTGCTCGTTCTTCCATGCTGCACAGAAATTTTATCGTAATTTCTCGCTTTAAATTGACTGTTATAGCTATTCAAATTGAGGAAAAAAATAAAAAAAAAATGCAGCTCTGCCTATGCAAAATTCCTTTCGGCCAGCGTTCTAGATAACACCGTAGAAGTCCACAATGCGTGGGGAACCTATTTAGCACGACCTTAGCGCATTTTTCGGGCGGATCTCATTGTCAGCCGTGGTGTTAACATTCGGTATGGCGTTTTACCCTACTTCCTTTCTGAATCTGGCGGGAGGTTGACTTTTGTTCTGCCACCTCTCCTTTGTATAGTGGTACAACCAAAGTACGGTAATAGGAAGCACCAAACCTTACTTTTGATAGCTGCATAGTTATCCACTTACCCAACAATCCGAGTCCGACAATAACCACTGTGTGTATGGAGGGTCTCTTCCATTTTACATATAGGGGCTATAGGAAAAAGGGGAGTGAAATAAAGAGATGGAACAGGTCGCCACATTGCGCTCCTCCCCTGCTGTTTGTAACTTACTAAGGAAGCTGTGGGCCACTGGACCACGATGAGGGTTTGCAAATAGTGATATTGAGTTCAGCGTTCATTAGTTTACCTACGACATCGGTTTTGCTCGTGCACAAATCTGTGAAAAAACTTCGTTGAAGGCTGTTTCATTTCAGAATGAAGAAGTGCTTACGCGTGTCGCTCGCTGGAGCTCTGCCACGATCACGGCTCATATCGACTAGTCACTCGAGATAAACTGGAACCGAGTATGTGGATCAACCAATACGTGATTAGACATTATCGACCGACAAATATGACGAATAAAATGTGTGCTAAAAGGTAACTGCTGAATTTTATGGATTTTTCTTGCGTTTCTCGATTGGGATACGAGATGTTCGAAAAGTTCCCTGGGGAAAGCAGCGTTTTTATATCAGAACAGGTTATGTGAAGCAATTCAAGAATGGAAACTGTGGATACCGGAAATGGAAAAGAAGGCAAAGCAAACGCCATAAAAAGGACTCACTCTCTTCCCACTTGAGATGAGAGACTGGCATTGGACGAGTTGTCTGAACACGCTCGCTCCATGCCTCCACTAACCCTCGCGTATTTACATATATCAGCCGATATGTCGTAATCCACGTTGCATGTTGTGAGTGTGCGCACGTATCCCGTCCATGCAACTTTTTACCAGGCTCTTCAAATTGCTCTGTGATAGAAACATCACCCGGTTGAAGACCATGGGTGCAACCACACATATCCAATCCTTGTCGGCGGTTTGCTACTCTCTCTCCAAGCAACAGTCCATGGAGGGTGGGCCTGGTGAAACGGATGCCATCGCCCTCGCGGCGATTCCCACTTCGGAACTGCTTGGCGCCCCGTAGTGCCAAGACGTAAAGACTGTGGACTGAACAAAACTCAGCCATGAGGTTTTTATTTTTTTGGTTTGGAAAGCCGCTAAGGCGAGAGCCTCGATGTGGGGTGGTCGTAAATCGCCGAGGGGACCTGCAAAGTTGTTTGCTGACCAGCCCACCTTGCTGGGACTGGTTGCTTTAACGCTGAGTGTGTCGCTACGACTTTGCCGCGATTATCCATTGGAATAGCGCGTCTGGTTCCATTCGCGAGAGCACGTCTCGCGTTCCTCCGCTCAGGTATTTCAGCCACATTTTTCACTTTTTACGGCTTTAAACAGAAGCATGCAACCCATTTGATCCTCTTTCCGGTCATATTAAAATAGTAATTTATTGCCCTTTATCCCTTTTGAACACATCATTTCAGCGTTTTCCATTGGACTAATGAGACTATTAATATTTGGAGTCATCTACTCGGTTTTATATACTTTACCTATTGTCAATATGAAATGAACGCGTATCGTATCCCGCTGATGGGCGGTCATTTTCAAGATCATCTTGTCATATCACTCTCGATATTTGGAGCTCAGGTATCAAATTTCGATTCCATTTGACAAATCTGACTTCCGTTTTTGAATAATATTTGAAACAGGCACAAAAGGGTTGGATGCTCCCCAATCTTTTTTGAAGCCTGTGTGTTTTTAGATCATACGTATGAACGATGTACGTTGAGCAGGTGGTGTCAGTGATCAGTCGGGAAAAATGCAAAGAAAAAATATAAAAAAAAACCTCGTGGTGGAAGAAAACAGAAACACAATTGTGCCGTGGAAACTTCTCGTGGTGGAAGAAAACAAAAACAATTTGCCGTGGATAACTTTTAGGTTAAGGGCTATACTTTCTTTTTATACGCTAGCTTCCGACTTTGGCGCCTCTGTCAGAGCCGTGAACTCCATAGCAGATTTCTGCTTGCAAACATCAAGCGATCCTGATTAACCCTACTTGTTCGAGGGTCCACAGGTGGTCGCACTAATAGGACATACGTACCGTGGTCGTAGTGAATGCTACCCCATTACCGCTCACTTCAAAGATTTGACTTCTGATCTTTCTGGTTCAATATAGCGCAGTGAGTAGAGGCGGCCTAACACTCTCTGCAAGGTCTGTAAGACCGAGCTGCTTACTCCGGCTATAATCTGAGTATCGCCAATGAGCGGTGACGTCTCCTCTCACGTGTTTAGCCGCATGGGGAGATCATCGAATGAAACTGAACACGCCTCTTCCGCTAGCGAACGCAGCCATGAAACTCGGTCAATTGAACGAAGTGATCAACAGAAAGCGGACCGATCAGTTTGATTGATAAGCCTTCCCGTTCAGGGGGCGGAAGTGGTGTAGTGACAAGTGGCGCGCTTACCACGCGAGCGGTCCGGGATCAAATCCTGGGTCGTGAGTCGCCCGGGCCAACCAAGCCTTCCATCCCTCCGGGGTCGGTTAATTGGTACCAGACTTGTCTGGGAGGATAAAAAACACTGACTTGAACATCGGCTGGCCCCCGCAAGTCATTGTATAGGCCACATCGCATTCAAATGCCACTGCGAATGTACAAATGGAAGTAGAATGCGTGCCGCATCCCAAAAAGGGATTGATCAACGGCAAATGCTTTATCCTTTTATCCTTTATCCGTCCAGGTATATCAACAATGGGATAAAATACATTGTGCTCATGATCTGTTCTTTTTAGGCTGGGCCCGGGCCGCGCTTCTCCATTCAGTTGTAGTTCAACTTTGACGCAGAATCTAACTTTAAAGACTTTCTGAAAAGCCAGTCGATTAGGAACAGTCTGTCGAGCGTGAGCATGTCCTCCATTTGAAAACGAATCGCTGCCTAGCCAGAACAAACACGGCACTCAAGGTATGGGAACCATGCTTGGTAGATCAGATGAGAAATGATCTTCAAAAATTCCCTTGACCATGAGACAAGCGGAATGTTCACAAATTCATTAACACGTTGACGACATCGCGCGTTTTGGCATTTTTGGCCGCGTGGGACCAGAGCGGTTCTGCGAGCGCCGCCGCCTCACAACAAATCTGTGGATTTTGAGCTTTAAATACGCAATACTTCGATGCGACAAAATGTTTTCACTGATATTCGGTGTGTCAAACTTATTGGAAGGTACACATGTGAAAGTGCGGTCGAATGATGTGTTACAGCATTGAAAAGGCAAGTTTCACTTACTTTTGCTTTAGTGATTTCAAAATTATTTTGGACGTGGTTGTTTCGGTAAAAACACATATCTTGCCACACGAGTACTACTCACTTCTAAATTCTTTTTTATCTACATGTTCGTGTTAATGAAGAGAAAATGAGGAATGAACTGAACGGATATTTATTTTCGTCCGGTCCGAAAAACCTCTGCCAAACTAAAGAATATTTGGTCATTCTATAAGCCGCGTGGTTCTTGGTTATGTTGTGGTATGGCCTAAAAAATGAACACAAAAAACCTGGGAAGAAATGGCGCGTTCAAGAAAAAACTGAATGTAAAGGGTGTGGCAACTATAGTTGCCACAATGTCCATTGCGGCGTGCAAAACGCGGCAAACCTAGTTGCCGCGCTGTCGTCAAGGTGTTAAAGCCGCCCCAGGAAACTCAGATTTTCCTTAGTCATTCCTCTCAGCATTTCGTTTGGCTGCTCGCCTGAAGGCTTTATGTAAGCGTCACCAGCCTTCATAGCATCACAAATTATGTTGTATTTATATCACCATAGCTTTACAGCGCAGTGTAATCTGGCCAAGAGAACCAATACAAGAAAGATCTAGATCATTAGGAGATATTGAGTCATCACCCGGCATTGCGCTCGGGAGCGGCTTAAAATCTGGTTTTAGAGCTGATGGATAGACTTGTTCTAAGACTCCATAAAGTAGGAAACGTTCTGGGGTCGGATGCAGTAAACAATCCGAAGGGACTTGTGAAACATAGCCGGCTCCCGTCGGAACCGGCGCCCTTCCAACGTGCAGAGCAATTCATGTTTGCACGCCTGCACCTCAGCTTGTGCTCTCTTTATAATCGTCAAGGGTTAAAACGCTCAATAACATCATCAAGTATTGGGTCACGCCTTAGGCTGCCTAATGTGCCACCTAGTGGGAAGGATGAGCTGGGTGAGGGTTGCTTGAGAGGTAAGGCTAAGTAGGTGTAGCAGGCAGCAGATAAAGTTCAATGTTCGAAGGATCAAGAACGGTTTCTTCGGCAGGGCTATTGGCTCAGATGGCCTTTAGAAAGGAGAAATTGACGGCTCCAATGGAATGATATCTTGCCAATGCAATGCGAGTCGCTGGCCTCGCTCAGCATGAAATTTCTGACAAAAATTTCGGGGAGGAGAAACCTGGGGGAAATTTTCCAATTTGTCGCACTTCTGAGTTTTCTCTTTTTTATACGGGGGAAGGCAAAAACAAATTTGCCCATGACGTATGGCAACGTTTCGTAACGAAGAGTACCGCCGCTGATCAAAATCTTACAGCAAAATTTCTGAAATATCCCTCCATTAGTTAAGGAAGCCTCTGTTCCCTGCCACACCATGTTCACAATATGGAAGTTATCTGTCATCCTTCTGTAGACATCAACAAGATGAACCGTAAATGCTAAACCTGGGGCACCTACCCTCCCCTTCAAAAAGCCAGAAAGTGTCGGGTGCAGACCAAACACCACAACTGACGACGGCCTCCAAGTAAATCTGGTTAGTAGTGGTTCATAGTGATAGCTGATTTTTAGTAAATGATAGTTGTAATTAGTGTCAACTGATCGAATACAACTGTAACAGGTTAATCATTTCATTGGCAAAAAACATTTGCATTTTCTGGAGGCCGTCGTCACTTGTGGTGTTGGTCTGCACCCGACACTTTCTGGCTTTGAAGGGAGGGTACCAAACTCGATTCATTGGTGCAGGATTCGCTTAGCTGCATGTTGAAGGAATCTTCCGCAGAAAGTTCTTGCCTTTTTCTCACAACATAATAAGTGAGTTGTGACTCTCGCTGAAGACAATGTCCAAGTTTACGCAAGAAGATTCAGTCTCCGGAAAGAGACAAACCTCCGAAATCACACTCTATGGACGGTCGCGGGTAGATGGTCAGGCGGAGATATCGGAACGCCAAAGCAAGTGCGCCTTGAGGCGCCGCGTATCAGATGACGCATTAATATGCCGATTAAAGGCAAGAATCAAGTTGTAGATTGATGGCGGTAGTTCCAACTTCACTCTGTGTAGGGATATGGGAGGTGGACCCCGGGCAGCAAAAAGGTAAGAGAAATCTAATCCAGGAATACGAGCTTTTTGGCCCATGCGATGAGAAGTTCAAGACAGTTAGGGAGATGGAGCGACTGCGAGCATTGGGAGTTGCCAGACAGGTCGTGAGAAGAGGAGCATAGCACGTGGCAGACGCAGACAAGACATCGACGGTGCACGGGACCAAGTTAAGGAGGAATTCACGATTAGAATGGAGGTCGAGGAAGAAGTAATTCACCTAGTTGAGGACCCACGGACCTCCTGAGGGTGCGAACTGATGCGCAATTCGCATCGAAAAATTTGACCTCGGCGACCTATTATGCCTCAAAGTTGGCGGGTCTGGCGATCTCCGCCCACCGACCAGCTGATCACTCGCCGCAGATCTATACGTGGGATTGATTAGATAGCAGAGAGAGCGTGATGTTGAGGAGGGCACAGCGATAAGAGTCGCATCAATGCGCAAATCAGCGGGGAAGGAAGGGGTCCCATTTCTCGGGTTCTGGGCCGTTTCTCATGGTTCTTCCTTCTTTCGTGTGTGTACCCATCAACGCATCCCTGAGTTGATTGGAATGGCGTTCCTTTCCAGCGCGAACTCGTGCTTTAAGTTTGGTGCGAGTTGTAAAAGTTCATGGCGCCTCGGTCCTAGTGACGCGTTTCGATGTAGAAAGGTGGTGCTACCTTTGCACTCGCGTACCTATCACCTCTATCCATGGTAGGGGCTTCTAAGCTGGGTCTGAGCCCGAACTCTGCTTTTCAAGCGTCCAAATTCGGAGAACAGAGCCAGAACGATTGAAGGGGTAGGAAGCAGGAGAAAAGAAAATGTATTCCCATAAGTGTGGAAGAGGCCCAAAGATGATTTCCAGTCAAGGCTACCGCAAACCAAGTGAAATCGATTCTCGTCGCACATGTGAGAGTTTAAGGCAAGAATTGACGGCGGTGAAATGATGAGATGACAGTGCATGTTGAATTGAGATCGATTATGATTTTCACGTTTTTACCTTTCAATAGATTCGAGTTCTTCAAGACTTACTGTTGTCGCACCTGGCTTGGTCCTAGCAAGACGTGATCAGTCAAGTTTGAAATTTGGAAGACTGCCTTTTTTGTCCCTCACTCAAAACATGGATTGAAGGCATATTCAAAGGAGGATGAAGCATTGAATTGTTTATAGTGCATAATTGATTAAAAGACTGAGTGTCTTCCGAGAAAGTAGTGCAGAAAACTTCCACCTCTCGAATCCTTGTCAATTTCAGGGTCGGTGTATGTTGTTTTCGGCCGCTTATCACACTTTCTGTTGTGCAAATGAGAAGAAGCGTCAAAAATTCCTGAAACTTGACATTTTTGGAATCTCCGCTGGTCTACTCGGAGATGTACTTGTCCGGGAATTTACACAGCATTCTTCTGCTTTCAGGTACGAATAAATTCCCTTAAAGCAGAACGATGAGTTTGGACTGGGTTCATAGTGGAAGTGGAGATGCTGAATAATGCCCCAGTGGCGAAAAAAGCAAAGAAATCCGTCAAGAAGGCGCAAAATGGGACCCCTTTCTTTGCCCGTTGACCTCCGATAATGGACGAGCTAGCAACCAATTAGGAGGTCGTTTGCACATGTTATGCTGATAGCCTCTATCATTTCAGCAAGCATCATGCTTTGATTGATCACGCATCCCATGAAAAGTTATAGGATACACTCTGGAAGTGGAATATCTCGTCACATTGGCAATCGAAGGGCGCTGCTGCTGGGGGCGGAGCACAGACCGTGGCGGGGCTCAGAAAGGAATGGCAAGCCTTGTACGCTGCAACTAGCGCACCTTTGACCACAAAAACGCAACATTTCGTTTCCTTGGGCCCCTGACTACTGCTTCCAATGGTGCATGTACTTCCACGCTGCATACGCACTTTATCGTAATCTCTCGCTTTAAGGAATCGTGAAAATGCCAACCCGGAGCTGAAAAAAGAACATTACTTAACAAACGAATGCCCTTATGGTCTGTAGATAGATTACTGAATGTAGGATGCTCCACCGTGGCTGTATCAGAGCGATCAAAGTGCACCCACCATTACTGTATAGAACCAACCTCGCATAACACCTAATTCCGGTGATGAACCCTAGCCATTTCACATAAAATTACCTCTGCGTCAGCAGTACTGCCACAAAACCATATTTGATATCATTCACCCAAGATACGTATTTTGGCCATACGTAAGTTCCGTGCCGTGTTACGGGAAAGTGAAGATTCATTTTAGCGGTGGCGTTACCTGACGTTACCTTGTCACGACATCTGTTACCACCAAATTTGGTGTAAAACTTCCAGATAGGGGTTATATGGTGATTACGAAAATAGCATTCGTTTTTGGCATGAGCGTTATTCAACGAATATCACCCGATCTATCCAGTAGGAGAGCGCAGACGAGCAGAAAATAGGCGTCGTATGACGCTGGCGCCACGAATGAATATCATAATTGTAATCAGCACACCAGATATCAGAAATGTACACCAAGGATGGTTGTAAACAACTGTGGTGACAAGGCGACGCCAATCTAGCGCCAGGTGGCGCCACCGCTAAAAATAAATGTTATTTTCGTAATCCATCCCTATGGCCATAGTAACGGAAGTCTGTAGAGGTACGCAGGTACACTGCACGGGCAGAGATGGCAGACAGATTTACGTGAAATTGGCTAGAGCTTTTCTACCGGAAATCAGGGTAAACATTCCGGAGGACACGGGAGAGAACAATGTCATTGCAGGATCACCTAGAGACTTACGTCTATATGCTGCTGTCGATCTTCCTCATCACCGCTTATGTGCCGACACGTGAAGATTTCTTCGATAGAAAGATAGTCGGTTCTCGAATTGGCTACTTACATATTATCTACACATCAATCATCATTTTCGGATTCTGCCCAACCACCCATTGGGTCTACTTACATGGTGGTCTGGCCAATGGTCATGTGGCTGTGAGTTTCTTTTTCAAATAATATGTAGCTCATTTCAAAATTTGGAGTCTAATGCGATGAGAGGAAGAGGCTGCGATACGTCAACTGCGCATCTCGGCAATATGTGTTACTCTTTCAAGAATGCCTGTCTATTTTGGAAACTAGCTGAAGACACTATCGCAGTATATGGGCGGCCTCCTCCTAGGACTAAGCCTAGGAGGAGGCAGGAGCTCAAGGAAAATGAAAATGGCTCACGGGCGTTGGCGTCCTTCCGTCCCCCCGCCTGAGGCTTCTTCCCGTTTCAACAAAAAAGACATGTTTCGAATTTATTGCCATCACAATGCCCCCACATAATGCGATAGCGCCCTAGCTAAATGTGTAACTTTCAGAACTGGTTGATCGATATATTCATACTTTACGGCTTGATAGCATTAGCTTTCTTCTTCTATGTGACCCTCATTCCGGAACGCCTTTCTCCGGGTGAGTCTTTTGTTATACACACCTTTTTCAGTGAATAGGGAATTTGGATAACAACCTACATATGCTCCTTTCAAAAAAACGAGAAGAGCGTCGGGTGCAGACCATACACCACAAGTGACGACGGCCTCCACAAAATGTAAATGTTTTCTGCCAATGAAATGATTAGCCTGTTGCAGTTGTATTCTATCAGTTGTCACTAATTACAACTATCATTTACCAAAAATCAGCTATCACTATGAACCACTACTAACCAGATTTACTTGGAGGCCGTCGTCACTTGTGGTGTATGGTCTGCACCCGACGCTCTTCTCGTTTTTGAAAAGAGGGTACTTCGTCGACTTACTTAAAGATAGTGTTATACATATACTTACATGAGCAATGCTTTGGGGCAATTTGATTTCGCAACTTTGGTCCATATCAGAAGTATTTCAGTCTTTCTGTAGTGCCAACTGGGAGCGCGCTAACTTAGCTTTTTTGGTGTTTCTCACGAGTGTACAAACTCCGCCTTCATGAGCAAACCCCGCCCCTTCACTCTGATATTATGCGATGTGAGAACGCCCAATATTTAGGTTCGTTCGACCTCGTTGGATGTTCGCACCAGTGGTGGCACATATTCATTTTATCAGCGATGGTGTTCTGGCAACGTGCAGGTGTCGATCTTGCTTGCATTCTATCGTATGAACGAGTCGTCATGTCGTGATACCATGGCACCGCTACCATCAAACTCGTCCACTGTATACTTGTAGTAAGTTAAGAGAAAGTTGAATAGAATGTCTTCATATTAATTTATTGATTTCGATTCTCTTTTGGTATCCAGTCTTGTGATAATAGATCTGATATTAATTATTGAAAGTGTGTGCCGTTCGTTTCTGGATTCCTCGAATCGTTTTTGTTCACAGTGCCAGGGGCCGGGAGCAGCAGCAAGCTTCCACACGGGATGGGTCTCAAAAACTCTGCATATCTGACACGGTCCCTATTCTGATATTTTAGCTTTAAGCTTTGTTTCGTGGGCAGTAGTTGCATTGAATGACTCCCAGGTTCTGGTGGGACGCATTCCCCGCGCAAAGTCCGCGGGATTTACTGCGCCCAGGGCACCACATGATCTTATGACGGTTTGTGTTGTGCAATAAATGAGGCACGAATCTGCTCGCGATTGGGCTGCAATGTACTGGTGGCTTTATACAACATAGGGGTGATTCTGCTTTTATTTTTGAAGAGGAATTGCTATGTGTAATTAATGAAGCATAGCGCCATTTGTAGATTAAGAAGATCGCAATATGACGTGAGCGGACTCGTATGGAGTTGTAGGCTCTTGTGGTTCGGGGGAATACAGTGGTAGAATGTTTATTGTCTAGCTTGGATTCTGGGCGTGCCTCTCAGTCTCAAACGAGGCCGCGCCTGTGGTATCATTTGAGTGACATTTATGTGCTCAAGGAGTGGTGAGGTGTTGAGATGAGTGCGTAGGTGAGATTAGGTGGGAAGGTTCTGGTGGCATGCCAGAACAAGCATAATAAAAAAACAAGTACCCTATTTTCCGGTGTATAAGCCCCGCTAGTATCATGTAAAAACACCTCCACTGGTGCAGTGTACTTGAGTACATCTAGAGTCAACCGTAACATGCCCATAGGGGTAATTCGATATGCTGATCACGAAAACGACATTCGTTTTTAGCGGTGGCGGCATCTGGCGCCAGTTGGCGCCACCTTGTCACGACCCTTGTTTTCGCCAAAATCGGGTGTAAACTTCGTATAAGGGGATGATTTGGCGAAAACGCTCAATAGAAGTATTATTTTTTCGAGAGGGCCCCTTTGACTTTTATTGAAGGTATGTCATTCTTCGTGTGTTTTGCGTGACGAGGAGCACTGATGGGAATTGGGTGTTGATTACGTTGTTTATTTGTCAAATCGGAACTCGGTATAGACGACACAGACGCAGGAGTACAACCTTGACGATGCTAGGCGCAGAGTATAAGTGCTTTCGATCAACAGACGATGCGCCACACCGTTGCGCAGTTTTATTAGGCATGAATGTCTATTCGATAATCAGGGGCCCAAATCACCGTATACTGAGTTACACCCCGCGATTTTGAGACATGGGAAGTTTCTTAATTGCGCTCGTTGAGGTGGCGCCAAATCTGGCGCCGTGCGCCAGCGTGGGAAAACTTTTGAAAACTTGGGCCATTTTGTCTTTCGAGCTCGGTTTGGTTCTTCCGCCAATACCAGAGGCGATTCGACTTACCTCTCTAAGCAAAATTTGATCGGTGGTTTCTAAGGTGTACAAAAAAGTTTTTTTTTTTTTTTTTTACCCCCAACGTTTTTTCTGGTTGTGAGGATGATGGTTCCGACGGTGGTGGGCTTTATGCGAACTGTGAATCGGCGCGGCTATATTAGCACTTCAGGAGAATTTATTGACCTGCGTGCACACCTCTGCCGCAAAGCAGGTATTGTATTGTGTATCTCAGACGACAAACGGTTTTGTTTGACGTTTGACTGCAGTGGTTGCGACGGCTGAGCGGAGAAGCTCGCTTGGGGACGTCATTGGTGAAAAGGCGTCGGTAGGTGGCTTGACATGTTTGGTGGGGGTCAGAAAGTGATAAGGACTGATAATGGCATAAGAACATAAAATAGCTTGAAACCAAATACTAGCTAAGAACCCAAACTCATTTCATTTCTTCTTCATTGCGTATCATCTTCTCGAAATCCATTCGACCGCTACTCTTTCCAAAGTTCTTAGGTGTAGCGAATCGCTACCTTATTCATCGATTAGATTCGTTTGTGTTTCATTAACCAACCTAACGTCAGGTAGGAGACGGCCATGGCGATCAGGGTGGTCACATATCGACCACCCTGATCGAGCGGGAAAATAGGGGTATAAAAGGCCGCTCGGAGGTCTCAGGACTTCAGTACATCATATTCTTCGAGGAGTTGGGTCGCCACCCAATACGTCTGCCATCGCCAGGACTGCGCCAGAATCTCCGGTATTTCCTGTTGATCACTATTTCTAACTATTCAATAAAACTGTTGAATATTCCTACTTTCCAGTGAACTCCAATCAATACCCACTGCTATCAAGAGCTACTAAAACAATAGTAAACAATACCTACAAGAAATCCCGCGTGGCAAAAAAAAAAACTCTTAGCGAGCTTATCAAGCAGCGACATTAGGAATGTATTGTGGATGTTTGAAGAATTACGATAATGACCACTGGGTATTTCTATTTCAACACTATTAGCATCAAATATCATCCGACCGCTAAATTACCCTGACATTCAACGCATGGTGGTTGTTTACATACACCACTTTAGCTCTGCACTCTATCGCGCGTATCAAACCTTCAGCAAAATGGGGAGGCTATGGGAAGGTCGGCTAGCGCATTTCCCGATGCAACTCAGGTTTGCATTCTTTAGCGGTGGGACCTAACGTTCCACAGGCTATCCAGTTTCAACGAAGCCTACCGTGTTACGTGCGCGGCAGCGTGCGAAGCTAAACTGTTAATTCTTTATTCCTTGAGGAACCTGTGTCCCGCATCAAAGATGCTTTATATCGCCAGTTTGAGAACACATTTTATGCAGGCCTGCAAAAAAGCCAAATTCCGAAATTGCAAAGATGGTTAACCCATCCCTGTTTTCTTTTGCGAATGTCAAGAACGCAGTGAGCGGTAGAAAAAGATTTACCATTCAAAAGGGTTTGAACATACAATGAAGCTTGCTGCACTTTTCCTTCTGAGCAGTCTTATAAGCACAATATTCTTTCTTCGAACATGCTAGTGCGCGACATTGTTCAGGACAAAGTTTCTCGGCGTCTGAAGAAATAATCTACTAATAAGAGCTCTCCAGTACGCAACCAATGACGAAAGGGTGCAAACAAGTTTATCTGCTAAGACCCTTAGCCCATTTTAGTAATTGGCGCCCTTTGCATTGCTCAGTAACAGTTTCCTGCCGTCATGGTTTCAATACCATGGTTGAACAATGAGGAGGGGACCAGGGCTGGTAAGATCAGTGCAATGGAATGTTAAGATTTTTTTTTAGCATTTTTTGCTCTCTTTTCATAACTGGTCGATCCGGACAGCATACTTCCTTTTATTTCGGACCATTAACCCACGCCTGTTCAGTTGCAGTCTAAGCCTATAACTACGGCTGGATTCGACTGTTGGTCAAGCATCACCCGTTATCTGGATGATACTTCCTACACAAGAAACTCATTACCCCTCTAATGGCGGATGGTACAGAAAATTGGTTGATCGTGGGGAATGAATGTTGAGCTGCTGACAATAAGAGGTGTAGCATTGAAGAATGACTGGGGGGCGAGCTGGAACCAGGGCGAATATCGGTCGAGGATTCCACAACGGCTTGTCGAGGATTTTTGCCTGATCAGTTACGCTCTCCCGCGCCGACATTCACACTCGCCATGCGCGAGCCGTCTGTGCTCTCCGCGCGTACGTTCACTCTCGGCACTACTCTCGCACAGTACAGAGCCATGGTCGGATTCCTCGACCGTTATTCGCCCTGCCTGGAACCCGCAAAACAGGGCCCTCAATTCTCTCGTAAACTTCCGTATCAAGAAAGTCTGATCAGCGCTGAGGAAATCAACGTTAACGCTCTGCCCTGTCTCCTTGCTGAAACGGACACAGTCCATGTGAGAAGGACCAGCAACTGGACAGTTTGAGGGCGGACAGAGACACGACGGTGTTTATAGTAGAGGCGAGTTATGCCTTGCTACGTCGCTATCGGAGCTACCGTTGCTTCGCCGCCAGTGCGACGTCCCACCCTAATCCCCAGAGCCTTTTCAACACCTGACTTATCCTGCCGCTTGCCTTTGAGTAACTGCAACAAGCCATAGATACACCCGAGCGAGAAGGCCCGAAGATCGTGGGACCTTTAACCAAGGCTACGAACATACACTCTCAACCAGGTCAAGCGCAGCATTGGGGAAACTTCACACTTTTTTTTACGAATTTACCTCCCGGGAACGTCTCAAAAAGCCCCTTACCACCACACGTGGAGGGGTCACCCACGGATACGACCCCTTCCCCTACAACTTCAACCAGGGGTGGAGAGAAATAATCATGACTGAAGAAACGATTAATGTCCTAATTTTGCCCATTTTGCCTCTCGTTTCAAAAATTTTCACTCGCTTTCTTAGATTCTCAACCAAACTATAGATCCAATGTAGATCTAAAACTGACTGGCGAACGGAAGCGGAGGTGAATTCCTAACGTGCCTGTTCAATACGTTAGGAAGAACATTTTGAAGAACTGCCATAGCCACCTGTAAAAATACACAATAGAAAAAATGAGAATTGCTTCGAATCGATTTTATGCATGCCAGTGAATATGGTCAAATATGGCCATTGGTCTTCACTTACCAGAAGAATAACCAACGTTCGGGACATCTCCTTCAATCCTGAAGCATAAAATAATAATATAGAAAGCGGACTCATTCAACATTGGAGGCTCACTCGTTTTCTACTGACTACAGGACGGTCCAAAATTCTG
>MU871827.1:1756-15462 GCA_036418205.1 Ostertagia ostertagi | reverse complement strand
GTACCATTTCTCGGGTTCTGGGCCGTTTCTCATGGTTCTTCCTTCTTTCGTGTACCACTCACCATCCCTAGGTTAATTTGAAATGGGTTGCTTTTTCATCGTGAATTCGTCCTTTAAAGTTAATGGATTCCTCTGCTGATAAATCGACTTCCTCTTCAGCTGTGCTTTTCTAGGCGTGGTTGATCCATCTTCTAATCTTCTTGCATAATCAGTCACTCAGCGAGCTTTCCCTTATTATTGCCCATATATTTTCATATTGGTCATTCATCAGATTCAGATTTCTGGGATAAATCATCCTGTTCATTTACGTCTTCGCTACTTTTTTGTTTCTGGATAAATACGGCGTCCTCATTTCCAGTACCTCTGACTGTCTATAAACAGCGGCATCAATCCGTGTGACTTCTGGGGCGTTGCTCTCCGAAGGAGATGGAAATAATAATAACTGAAAGATCGACCAGGCAAAATGAGGGAAGAGTCAATAAAAATTCATCACTTGTTACAGTACACTTAAAGTTTTTGCCGCTGGGGCTGCACCTGAATTCGAGGGCCAATGCCACGCGTACAATCAAGGGACAGATCCCGGATCGAATCCCGCCAGGGAAACCATTCCATCCCTGCGAGCTTTGATTGTTCATCAATCAGCCGCGTAAGTCACTGCATACCCCAGTCCCCTTCAAAGGTCACTACGATTCTGAATGAAAGTTTGGGCCGGGCCGAAACATTATTATTGACTCCCCTTCACGTGTTCAGTTCAGGATCAAAGTAAATGCGTTGTCAGCTTTGGTGTGTTGTTAAGGTTTTTATGCTGGAATGACTACGACTACCTGTAATTGCGATTCTATGGCATCAGAACTGTCACAGAACAAAATACCTGACCTTACGCTGGCGTTCTCTGAATCTGACTTCCGCAAGTTATTGTGATACGTCTGCTTACTTGTGTCTGATAGTTCAATTATCGCATCTCATTAGCTTGATCTCACCGAAACAATAAATTTTGGAGAAATAAGCCTTATCGAGAGTTTAAGCTAGCAAGGGAGAATTGACATCTTTTTCTTCCATACTCTACTCTTTGATGGAATCGATCAATAGAACAGAAAATAAGATTCAAGGAGACAAGTTCACAGAAAATTTTTGCGTTTTCTCTCAACATGAATACGTCACATCAGTTGTGACCACTGGAGACAGCCTACGCACAAAGCTTACACGCAATAGTGCATTCAACGTTGCCGAAAAAACAAATCCTGCTGAATCCTATACGCTGTGGAACGTCGACGGAGTCGGCCAGACAAGTTGCGGCTGTGCTGCAAATATATTCAGGCGTAACGGGTTGCAGGCGTCAAATATGCGAGAATTGTTAACATAATACGATGAAAGAATAGGATGACGAAAACCAGAAATTTATCCTAGGTGTGGAAACCAAGAGAAGTCTTCTAGTGAGGCACTCGGAGATAGAACCAAGTGGTATCGTTTCCGACGCCAACATTTGTGACAGATGCGCGCGGCGGGTATTGAATGCGTAAAATCCATCGGGTTTTTTGAATGTTTTCCATAACAAGCGCGATTTTTTTGTTCTTTCCGTTCTTAGTGTGAAGGATGGGTCTGAAGCCATTGATTTATTGAGTGAGATAGAATCGGGATTTTCGTAGACGATAACAAATTAATAAGTGTAGTTAAATAGTAAGTAGATATGGATAGCCCAATAGAATAGAATAGATAAATAGAATAGATAGCCCACAGCAATGGGCCTGAGCGAAAAATTGCTATGAACCCTCGAGACCACAGTACGCGGCGATTGCGTGGGCGGAGTTTGCACCACAGCCCTGCGGGAACCTTATTGATTTACTAGACCCCTTTATCGTGTTCTATCGTATTTTAGCATTCGAAGCTAAAGAGCTGTCCAATCGAACGCCCGTCCGGAAGAGCGCAATCCCCGCCTATGAATGGAGAACGCAAGGCATAATTCTTGCTTTCCTTCATTGCTGGTGTGCCATTCAACAAGAGGCATCCATTCTCAGCCAAATAACTCAAGCTTCTTCAATCGCGAAATGTGCTTTGAAACAGAGGCTATTTTTCTTTTTTCATGAGATTTCTGCTTGTTTCCGCATGACGTAATGAACTGTCATCGATTTTTGACGTTCACAAAGAATCGGGTAATCTCCGCTTTTTCTTTATGCACGTGCATGCATAAAAATAGCGGCAGGCGCTAAGCATGACGATTTCCAATTATTTATGACACGCGGGGGCACTGCTCTCGTCGGCGCTGCAGCGGCATTCCTATCACTTGCGACGCGAGTGTCGTTCTCAGTGCCGGCAGAACTCCATCAACAGCCATCAATGGGCGATTATGGGCTGGCAAAGGGCAAAGCTTGTTCTTCTTATCCTCACATTCCAAGGCATGGCATTTTTATTCGTAAAAATCAGTATGGGTACATGAACGCTTGGGAGACTTTGAGAATATTTTCAACTTCTTTCAACCACTTTTTACTTTTTCTTTCTTTTTGCTTTTTTTTCATTTTTTCTTCATTATGTATTTCACTACCTACTTTTCTGGCCACTTTTTAGCACAACTTTTATCGAGAAACCTCTCCTTACTTCTTAGAAACTCCTTGCTGTCACCTTTCCATCCCTTCTGTGAGTTCTTGGTCAGTCCGAATGCGAGACTTTTTGCTAAACTTGTACCCACAATATGAAAGAGGACCGAAAATAGTGACGAAAGACAGTTATTGGTCGTGTTGGGCTTCCTTCTTTAGTGAAGATGTCATTAAGTCAATCTAATTCAACGCACCATAACCACCTGGCCCTTCACCAGCTTGCCTTTGTGGAAACTTGAACGATTTCCAACGGGTTTTATTCATTCATACCTTCGACTGCCCTATTATACGCGCAAGTTGTATGGAGAAATTCCTTAAGTATAAATTCCTTACTAATAAAAAAATTCCATTCATTCACCTTTCTAACACCTCAGTGACTTCATGGTGTCAATTCAAATTCGTGGCTTATTCCGAAACTGATCGCTACGATAATAACTAGAGGAAATCCTTACAAAGGCAATAAGAGAAAAGTATGAAGCTTGTGAGGGCGGAAGTGGTGTAGTGGTAAATGTCGCTACGTTCAACGCGCGCGATCGGGGATCGAATCCCGGGTGATGCGTCGTCCGAGCCATCCAACCCTTCCATCCTGCTCGGTTGACTGGTACGCTTTCGAATGCCACTACGATTCTGAAGGTAAGTAGGATGCGTGGCGCCCTCAAAAATGATCTATCAACGGCATAAGTTTTATCCTTTTATCGTCTATGAAAAAGGCATCCACTCATTTTTCCCCCTCCATTTTCTCCGGTGGCGTGCGAATTTGTTGGAATTTCCTTTCTTTTCCTCTTTTCTTTTTCCTCTTCCTTTTTTTTTTATCTTAGCTCTATATTTTCACATGTATTTCTTGAGTTAGTCAACGTTTTTTCCTTTGAATTTTGATGCACATTCACCCTGATTCCCACAATTCAAGGTCGTCAGGTGTGTGTGTGTTGTGCTCTTCACAGAACACGAGGTTCGGCTTCGATCACACCACGAGGAGAACTTCACCAGTGGAGCACATGCAAACATTTCCGCAAGCATTCCGCAACGCCTCGCAAAGTTTGTCATGACCTCTGATTTTTTGGACTCTGGGCATTAGGGGGGGGGTATTATGCGCATAGTCTCTAGCACAGTCAGCAATTCTTTTCCTGGCCCTCGAGGACTAAGCCTTAGGGGGAGTAGGGAAGGGGCGTGTAAGAAATGAAAAAGATTTCATAAGTATCCATGTTCGACTTTCAGTAAATCTTGGTCATCGTTCGTAGTACTTACTGCTATCTTGGTTACGGTTTCAACAAATCTGACTGAAAACGATTTCATTTTCTCCAATTTCATCGTGGATTCCCCCCCCAAACTTATTACATCCTCAGCCCGGATAGGCGCGCCCCCCCCCCCGATACATGACCGCGAATATTTGCTTCAAATTTCTCGTTACGTCCTCTTATCCGCATCGGCTCCTCGTGTTCACCATTTTTGAAGTAATTCGCCTTCTTTCGTAGCATTCCAACGTCGAGTGCCGAAACATGTTTCTTTCGAATTGTAAACGGATAAGTATCGGTTAATTCCAATGTTCAGAACAGTTCAGTTACCCTGTAGACCAATTTAGGGACGCCACGCCACGAAAGAAGAGAGGGGAGTGATAAGATTTGACCGTTTGGTTGCGGTTGGCCTGCGCGAATCTCGATTTCGGGGTTGATTAACGGGCTACGGAGTTGGGGTGGGCGGCACCACTTGTCACCCCACCATCTGTCACTTTTCAGATTTATTGAATTTGGGTTTGGTTTCTCTATAAAATTGCTACTGTTGCTTTCGGCCTGCTCTAGAGCTCCTACTAGTTCTTCAAAGTTCGTACATATTGCAAGCATCGTTACACCTTCCGAAAATTTCTAAAAATTGTTTTCTTTCTTTCCATTTCGTAATTGACCTCAAAATCTTTCAAATGATCGAAGTTATTGATTTCATTATATTCATTTTCGCCTGTTCGCTCCCTATTCATTCTCGTAGCAAACCTTTTGTTAAAATTCTCACGTATGGTGATGGAAAATTTTCGTATTCAAGTCCGCAGTCTCCGAAAAATCTTTTCTTTTGCGATTTTGTGGATTTGTGTATCCCACGGTCTCTGAATAGTTGCTTTGTTTGATCATAGTTAGCCACCCTAACTTCAGAAGAAGCATGGAATACTCTTGAAATTCGAGCGTTAATGGTTGTTAGGTTTCAATCTCAAATCGTCAATGTTTTAACTATTTTGTACGTGTTTTTTGGGATCTTTCTGATCCCCATTGCTTCATTATGTGGTCCCAACGTCTTGCTATCTACCTCAACTCATCGCTTTCTTTTGACTTGCTTTCCAGAGTGAACCGCGGACGGGGGATTCCTCGATGGGGTTGTACTTGTTTTCGTGGGAGGAGAAGGAGAGCCTTTCTCGTAGGAGGATGTATAGATAGGAGTTTTAGGCGTAGCGCTCATATAAGGAATAAGCACAGGCGCTCATCCAGTAAAGGGGGCATCAAGTGGCTGCCCTCACCCCCACCCCCCTAGACTGCCTACACTCCCCCTGGCGCACAGGTTTCTCGAAGTACGGGACCCCGTGAGCCAGGGGGAGTGAAGCCAGTTCAGGGGGGTGGGGTGAGGGCAGCCACTTTGACGTTGCATCATGCCACCCCTCCCCGCTTACCGGTATGAGCGCCAGAATAGTTGGAAACGGGGTGGGATAGAAAAACGATCGAGTAGCGTGGAAAAGGATAGAGTCTCGTTTAGAGGACACTATGTGATCCCACACCCCTTGTAGGTGATCTGTTACCCACATGACCTGCTAGGTTTTGACCTGGCCATCCAGTACGGTATGTAAGTGTAGATTTCCCTTGTAAATTAGTTCAATCTCTTCTAATAAATGTTCTTCCACTCCCCAAGGAGGCAACAGAGGACTTTGGGGGCGGAGTTATAGTGTGTCAAGTGATCAAAGGTTCATACTGTCGACACCATAGACCATATGGGGGCGTAAATCATGGAGACTCGCAGAGGGATCGTACCAACATCTCTGCCAATTAGGGATCGTATTTACAAATGCCATGGCCAACTATTCGACGCGATGTCTCCTCCTACACCCCTTTTTCTTTGTCATCTTATAAGCTCCTTCCAAGATCCCTTAAGCGCATCCTTGCATTGTTATGCCCCTATTTATTGCTTTCTATCTTGCTCTATTAGCCGAAAGGGAGAAAATTTGATTTATTCTGGGCAGAAATCGCAGGTCTATCTGAAGGCTTGATTGTTCTCACAGTGCAGTTTTGTCCCAGCATTAGTGTGCCTGTCCACGAACTGCTCTGCATCAAACACGTCATGTGGGCGAGGATAGGCAAAGGCCCACTCGAGCGATAGCTGAAGCATATCATTACCACTTCATAGCCAGTAGTGCCGGATAACAAGATTGCTTCGGCAAATAGCTTCCGCCTACATCACCCCTTTCGACTGACGACGTCAGCCTCTTCGTCTGACCTTCAGTCAGAGGCCGATTTCGAAAAACGTGGATGCAGATCAACGGCGGCAGTCCCCTGCTCTCTGGGCAACATCAGTGGGCTCCGTCTGGGTCCTGCCCATAAATGGCTCAACTACAGCTCTTCTTTTACTGTATATGCTTAAGGTTAGATAAGCGAGCTATCTGCGACTCTTATTTAATCCGCTCAAGATGCGCCGCGCCTTTTTCTACCACGCAAGTCGTCAAAGCATTTGAATGGGTTGTTCGCTCTCTGTAACAATACAGGCCAACGTTTTGTGCTTTCCTATTCTTCTTCTGTGTTTTAATGTCATCTTGCCCTCATTGAAAAGTCTGAGGATCTACTGACAATGAGCTGCATGGGTGTCCCCCAAGAGGCCCATCGCGCGGCGAAGGAAGAGACGCAGATGCGGCAAAGGACGAGTCGCAGCGCGTGCTGTGCGATATGAGACGTAGTATGGTACACTCTATTTAACCTGACGCCTAACCGCTACAGTATGCGCTGCGACTCGTCCTTTGCCGCGTCTGCGTCTCTTCCTTCGCCGCGCGATGGGCCTCTTGGGGGACACCCGAGGCATTGAACACGGCCTTAGGAATCGCATAGTTAGCGCCAACTGACCCCAAGCAGTATATGGGTGCTTCGGCCTCCGTCAGAACGGCAAACTAGATGCCATGTACATTGCGCACCGCATATATGGCCCTATTTACTCGGTCAAATGAAGAGAAACTGAAGAGGTGGCTAGACAACCTCAAATACCTCATGAATGCTGCTGACCTCTCTTCAGCCGATGCTTGGGACCCCGGAATCGCTGGAAAACATTGGTGACAAAAGTGTACCCGAAGAAGGGGATCAACAACGGTAAGGGTAAGAAGATATGACCCTATCAAACATCATGCCTTAGGTAAAGGCCTACAAGTTTGTTAGCTGTAGGTTTAGGCGTTTAAGCCTCAAGTTTTGTTTACTTTCATTTGCTGGGATGTGCGCTGTGAATAGGACTGAATTCTGAGTAATTGGGTGTTATTTGACTCGAAAGCAGGAGCCTCTTGCTAGCGCTGCTAATTTCTCTAACACATTTTTCACGCCAGTAATGAGACATCGCACTCGGCCAGCGCAGACGTCTTTTGCTGGCGCGGCAGTAGCCGCCGATTGTCTCATGCAAAATGCCGACGGTGTAACATGATCAGTCGTCATGTGTCATGGCTTTTGGCGCCCGACGAAACGCTCTTCTTCAAACTATTTAGGCCCAAATTTCGCCCAACTTTTTCACCTTCGTTCTTACATATAATGAGATTTTCTTTTGTGAAGTGTATTTTAAAAGTGTTTTCAAAATCCTTCTTATTCGTGGAAAACAAATACCATGCATGGTAGAATATACCTTTTAATTATAGCAATTTCTTCTAACATCACAATATTATTTATCTGAAAGTTGAGTAGAACGGCTCAGCGAATTTCGGTCCTTATTAACACCAGGGGATACGCCATGAACCCGACTTTTGTTCTGAAATGCAGGCTCGATAGATGCTTCCTCTTTCTCTAACTTAATCATTTTTTAAGAACATAGTTGTATGCCACTCGCCATTGACTTTGACAGTCTAACTTCAATTCTATTAGCGTATGATTCGTTACAATGCTATGCTTTTGGTATAGAACTGCCTGAATTCGAATGGGATTCTATTGAGGCCAGTGGGGGGGGGCGTGGTAAAACTGGACGGCACTGAAAATACTGCCCTTCAAACATTTTCGAATAGCCACAACTAATAAGGGAGAAATCGGCTCGCGTGCGCAAATTCTGACAGAATTTGCTGACTTATCGGGGGGGGGGGGGGGGGGGGGTGGGGGGGGCGTGTTGTTGAGTTTCCGTACTGGTTCACTTTATTGATTTCATCTTTAGAATTCTTTACTTCCCCATATGGCATTTTTTGCCCTATGTTTTGTAGGGAGCTCCGAGCAACGATTTCAGATTATGTTGATGCTTAAAACTAGCAGAGGGGCAAGGCAAGTCTAGGGGCGCGTGCGAAACAGAAGTCAAGCTTATCCTCTATTCCTCCCCTCCACCCCCCCCCGCCCTCCCCCCAATGTTTTTAAGTTCAGTGTTTTTACCTATTCCTACTACTCACTTTAACAGGCGGTCAGAAAGGGTTTAAAAAGGTATAAATGACAGCCTGTCTGCAACAAAAAAACTAAGCAAATAGCAGTAATGCGTGGGAACACGCGCTTCGCGTTTCGCTAACAAGGGAGGTCGTTCAGGGTGTGCCAAGCTTTTTCAAAACGGTTCTTCTTGCATGACATGGGGCACATGGGGACCACAGAACCATGGTTCATTTTTCCTGAACGGCCCTCTGAATACCAGAAAAGGGGTCCCTAGTTCGATTCCTCGTGGTGACAAATTTTTGCATTTCGAGTTGACGTTTCCAAATTCGCGCAAAATGGAGTTAGCATGAATAATTAGTACCAAATTCATGATTAGGAACGTCAGTAACCCTTACAAATAGACTTTGATTGAAAAACTGGTGAAAAAGGTGTGACTAGGGACCCCCTTTTCTGGTATTCAGAGGGCCGTTCAGGAAAAATTAACCATGGTTCTGTGGTTCCCGCATGTGCCTCTATATCATGCAAAAGACCGTTTTGAAAAAGCTTGGCACACCCTGAAAGACCTTCCTTGTGAGGACAACAGAGACGTGCTGGACTTATCCAAAGCAATTAGTATGCATGATATCGTGGTACATACAGAAAACACTTAGTTATAATTCATTTTTCCTAAACCCTTCTTAATCCCAAAAATGTTCTGAAGACTAAACGCTACTCATTTTCAACACCAGTTTTTAGTAAAAAAAAACCCACTCATATGGGGCACTAACGGTTCCTCCGGCAAGAAAACCTCCAGAAACAGGCAAGGGTACCATTTGGTGACTCCAATATGTAAAACTTTGTGATCACGGGTCCAGATGACTCATGCCAATCTCAATGGAAGACTGAAACGAATAAGTTCTCAATGTCTCTCTAAGCGATTGTCGGAAAAACCTGTTTCGAAAGGCGTTGCATGATTTCAAACACCTTACAGGTGAATTCCCTTGGGGAACTGTGAAGATCATTGAAAATAGAGGTACTGATCTGTTACGAAGTGATAAGAACCGTAAATGGGAAGAACTGTTAGAACGCATAACTTTGCCCAAATGGATATCGCAGCTTTAATTTGCGTTTGAAGCTGAACATTTCGGCTTGAAATCGAAGCTGGCTAATACTTACAGACTCTTGCCGCGGAAAATTCTTGCACTCTTTCCTAACATGAATATGTCAGTTGTGATCACTGGAAATAGCACACAAAGTTTCACGCATGAAGATTCGGTTTCTGAAGAGAAACAAACGTACAAAAACTACACGTTATGGACCATCGAAGGACCAGGAGGCAGAGCCAGGCGAGGCATGGAAAGAAGACGGCGTTTGGCCGGCTACGTACCAGGCGACGCAATGAGAGAATCGGGTTAAAGCGCGCGATTTCGGAGAGTGGAGACAAATCGATCGATGGAATAGGATGGAGTAGAAGTGTAAGATGTGAATGCAACGAAGCAGAAGGCCAGAAAGAGCTTCTAGTGAATGCACTCCAAGAACCAAGTTTGAGCATCCCCGTCGCCAGCATTCGTGAAAGACGTCCGTGGGCAATTCGAACGCGTAGCAGCCTTTTCGAGTTTTCGAATTTCTAATCAAAACGAAAGCAATACTTCAGTTCTTTTCACTATTATCGTGGATAATGAGTCTCAAGCCAGTGATTTATGGCTGAAATAGAATCATGATTTTTCCGCGCAAGATTCCTTTAAAAGAGGTCAACTGCGTTCTTTCGCTAATATTTTAATGGTCACATGTAGAAGTCAGACGAGTTTAAATCAGGCAGACTTCATATAATGCGCTATCTTTTCGCAGTGTCGTTCATAGAAGTGATTTTCATACATATCAGTCATACCTTATCGCGTACAGTATATAGCCTTTGCCATTGGTCGATCCTTTTTTCGGATTTATGATGTATGCTGCTTCCCTTCTTCCTCTCAGAATCGGGGCATTTGTGCGATATGGACCATCAACAAATTGCTAGCGCAGTCCAGTGTTTCTACCTCACAGACAAGCTAGTACAAACTATTCACGACTGATTAGACTGAATCCGATGCTCAAAGGACGAATTCACGATGGAAAGCAACCCATTTCAAATTAACTTAGGGATGGTGAGTGGACGAAAGAAGGAAAAACCATGAGAAACGGCCCAGAACCCGAGAAATGGGACCCCTTCCTTGCCCGTTGATTTGCGCATTGATGCGACTCGCTGTGCCCTCTTCAACACTACGCTCTCTCTGCTATCTAATCACTCGTATAGACCTGCGGCGAGTGATTAGATAGTCGGTGGGCGTACCCCGCCAACCGCGCCAAGAGTGAGCCATGCTAGATCGCCGAGGTCAAATCTTTCGCTGCCAATTGCGCGTCAGTCAGCACCCTCAGGAGGTCCGCCTGTCTCCCAACTAGGTGAATTCCCCTTTTTCGACCTTCATTCTAATCGTGAATTCCTCCTTTAATCTGCTGACCATACGCAGGGTTTGCACTTACACCTCGAACTGCTCAGCCCGATGTCCTTTGTATGAGCGTAGTGGTTTTGTTAAGGCAAGGATCAGGAGTAAATGATACAGTAATCCCACTCAAATATGAAAGTGGGGATGCGAAGTGGACTGCATGGGGAGAAAAAGGAATAAACTGTCAAAAACTCAAAAAAGAAAAGAAGAAAATCTCGGAATAGAAAAAAATCGAACAAGTCTATGATGCAGGTAGGGAGATGAGAGATAAGTGTGAGTCGCGGAGAGGGTAAAGAAGTTCGAGTAGAGAGACCATAGCAGATCACATAGCGACGCAGACAAGACTTCGAGCGGTGGGCGGGACCTTATTCTTTTGGTGGGATTTGATTCAAGTCCTAGCGCCTAGCGTCTTAGTCTGGCTGAGGCTGAGCACGGACCTTTGGTTAAAAGGACAGGGGACTCTGAGAGTGCGAACTGATTGCGCAAATGGCCAGCGAAATCTTTTTAATGACCTTGGCGAGTGTAGCATTCAATCTTGGAGCGGTTGGCGTTGGGAACGCCCACCGTACTTACCGTAACTACTAGCCCGCGGTCTTATGCCGAAGTACATTATACGAAGTTATACGAGCGTGGCATTGAAGAGGGCACAGCAAGTCATATCAATGCGCATATCAACGGGCAAGGAAGTGGTCCCATTCCTCGGGTTCAGGGCCGTTTCTCATGGTTTTTCCTTCTTTCACCATCCTTGAGTTATTATTATGAGTTACTTGAAATAAGTTGCGTTTCCATCGTAAATTCTGCCTTTGAGCATCGGATTCAGTCTAATCAGTCGTGAATAGTTTGTACTAGCTTGTCTGTGAGGTAGAAACACTGGACTGCGCTAGCAATTTGTTGATGGTCCATATCGCACAAATGCCCCGATTCTGAAAGGAAGAAGGGAAGCAGCATACATCATAAATCCGAAAAAAGGATCGACCAATGGCGATGGTTTAACTGTCGCGTGATTAAGCGTTTGGACCTGATTATGTATTGGAAAATAATTCTTTGACGTGCGAAAGATTAGCGCATTATATGAAGGTGTTGATTTAAACTGGGGCTGACAACATTGACCATTAAATTATTAGCAAAGAACGCACGTTGACCTCTTAAAGGAATCTTGCGCGGAAAAATCATGATTCTATTTCAGCCATAAATCACTGGCTTGAGACTCATTATCCACGATAATAGTGAAAAGAACTGAAGTATTGCTTTCGTTTTGATTAGAAATTCGAAAACTCGAAAAGGCTGCTACGCGTTCGAATTGCCCACGGACGTCTTTCACGAATGCTGGCGACGGGGATGCTCAAACTTGGTTCTTGGAGTGCATTCACTAGAAGCTCTTTCTGGCCTTCTGCTTCGTTGCATTCACATCTTACACTTCTACTCCATCCTATTCCATCGATCGATTTGTCTCCACTCTCCGAAATCGCGCGCTTTAACCCGATTCTCTCATTGCGTCGCCTGGTACGTAGCCGGCCAAACGCCGTCTTCTTTCCATGCCTCGCCTGGCTCTGCCTCCTGGTCCTTCGATGGTCCATAACGTGTAGTTTTTGTACGTTTGTTTCTCTTCAGAAACCGAATCTTCATGCGTGAAACTTTGTGTGCTATTTCCAGTGATCACAACTGACATATTCATGTTAGGAAAGAGTGCAAGAATTTTCCGCGGCAAGAGTCTGTAAGTATTAGCCAGCTTCGATTTCAAGCCGAAATGTTCAGCTTCAAACGCAAATTAAAGCTGCGATATCCATTTGGGCAAAGTTATGCGTTCTAACAGTTCTTCCCATTTACGGTTCTTATCACTTCGTAACAGATCAGTACCTCTATTTTCAATGATCTTCACAGTTCCCCAAGGGAATTCACCTGTAAGGTGTTTGAAATCATGCAACGCCTTTCGAAACAGGTTTTTCCGACAATCGCTTAGAGAGACATTGAGAACTTATTCGTTTCAGTCTTCCATTGAGATTGGCATGAGTCATCTGGACCCGTGATCACAAAGTTTTACATATTGGAGTCACCAAATGGTACCCTTGCCTGTTTCTGGAGGTTTTCTTGCCGGAGGAACCGTTAGTGCCCCATATGAGTGGGTTTTTTTTTACTAAAAACTGGTGTTGAAAATGAGTAGCGTTTAGTCTTCAGAACATTTTTGGGATTAAGAAGGGTTTAGGAAAAATGAATTATAACTAAGTGTTTTCTGTATGTACCACGATATCATGCATACTAATTGCTTTGGATAAGTCCAGCACGTTCTGGTTGCCTCACCAGGAAGGTCTTTCAGGGTGTGCCAAGCTTTTTCAAAACGGTCTTTTGCATGATATAGAGGCACATGCGGGAACCACAGAACCATGGTTAATTTTTCCTGAACGGCCCTCTGAATACCAGAAAAGGGGGTCCCTAGTCACACCTTTTTCACCAGTTTTTCAATCAAAGTCTATTTGTAAGGGTTACTGACGTTCCTAATCATGAATTTGGTACTAATTATTCATGCTAACTCCATTTTGCGCGAATTTGGAAACGTCAACTCGAAATGCAAAAATTTGTCACCACGAGGAATCGAACTAGGGACCCTTTTCTGGTATTCAGAGGGCCGTTCAGGAAAAATGAACCATGGTTCTGTGGTCCCATGTGCCCCTATGTCATGCAAAAGACCGTTTTGAAAAAGCTTGGCACACCCTGAACGACCTCCCTTGTTCATGCGAAACGCGAAGCGCGTGTTCCCACGCATTACTGCTATTTGTTTTGTTTTTTTGTTGCAACAGGCTGTCATTTATACCTTTTTAAACCCTTTCTGACCGCCTGTTAAAGTGAGTAGTAGGAATAGGTAAAAACACTGAACTTAAAAACATTGGGGGGAGGGCGGGGGGGGTGGGGGGAGGAATAGAGGATAAGCTTGACTTCTGTTTCGCACGCGCCCCTAGACTTGCCTTGCCCCTCTGCTAGTTTTAAGCATCAACATAATCTGAAATCGTTGCTCGGAGCTCCCTACAAAACATAGGGCAAAAAATGCCATATGGGGAAGTAAAGAATTCTAAAGATGAAATCAATAAAGTGAACCAGTACGG
>MU871826.1:8289-19060 GCA_036418205.1 Ostertagia ostertagi | reverse complement strand
CTTAAGCGTGAGTCGCCCGGGCCAACCAAGTCTTTCCTCCCTCCGGGGTCGGCAAATTGGTACCAGACTTGTCTGGGAGGATAAAAACACTGACTTGTACATCGGCTGGCCCCCGCAAGTCATTGTATAGGCCACATCGCATTCAAACGCCACTGCGAATGTACAAATGGAAGTAGAATGCGTGCCGCATCCCAAAAAGGGATTGATCAACGGCAAATGCTTTATCCTTTATCCTTTTTTTATCATAGCAACGTGAGGAGACCTTGTTAACACAACCAACGGATATTGTTTGCAAATCTTAGACTTCACGCAATGTTCATCCAGTAACTTTCTTCGGTTAGAGTAAGTAGACCGGCCAGAAGATTTGACGATTTTCTAGGCACAATAAGATCCGAAAAAACGGAAAAGGTGCAAGACGAGAGCGGAACTGTTGCAAAATGGTAAAGTTTATTTCCGATGACCAACGGTGTTACCACCCGCAAAAACGACATGTTTGAGCACAGAATGCCTGCATGTAGCCTTGCATAGATGGATCTTTACATTTGCCTTCGGCCTTGTACTCCTTGCAATCTTCCGTGTCGCCGGCATCTATGCACGCCTGCAAATCGTGACGTGAGAAAAAATGTGGTCCTGGATTCGTTCATTGCATATCTAGCGCATTATTGAAACGAACGCATTCACTGTGCCATCCCGTCTGGGCAGGCACCCAATTTTGCAAGTGGGCACTTCTATCATACTGCTAAAACACAACTGAATGCAACCCATACCTCAGTTGTAAAGGCGTTGAGCAGGAGAAGCGCACAAAGGAAGTAGAAGAACATGTCGAATTTATCGTAACGAATGCCAGCTTCTGACGGTCGGTCCTATTTATATTGCTTCTAACCGGGTACTGTGATCCCCGTTGCAGGTGTGTCGTCGAAAGCATGTCAAGAGAGCGCTCCACAAACATCCCTAAAAGTGACATTTTTTGTACTTTTCAGGAGAAGCACCACTACGTAAGCTAAAACGTCAGAATTATTATGTTGCCTAACGTGAAGCCTACGTGACCAAATTTAGAAATTGCTGAATAAACCTCCGCCGGGACATCTAAAAGTGGTACTATACCTTTTTGGATGCCTTAATGCTTTGATCTGAACATAAAAGAATCCGAGTGCCACTACAAAAAAGCCAACTTCCCTTTCCACAATCTCTGGCTAATGCCCTTTGTTCCTCTCTGCCATTAAGGTCGTGTTTTTTGTATTCATTTTGAACTAAGAAAAGTTGCGTATTCACTACCTGACCGGAAAGCCTGGACAGAAACACTGACAACCGCGAATTTGGAGTAGCAGCCCTGGTTGTCGATTCCACTGATTATACTTCTTTGCCCACTAGGGGCTGCTAAATTCCCTATGACGGAAGTAAGGCGCCTCAGCAGCAAGCTTTGAGTAAAATTCGCTTTCGTTCACCCTTACGTCGCGATGCTCGGTCTGTGCTGCGGGGAGATACTGATTGTGAGAGCTGAGAATTGCAAAGCTGAACGCAACATAATAATTCTGACGTTTTAGCTTACGTAGTGGTGCTTCTCCTGAAAAGTACAAAAAATGTCACTTTTAGGGATGTTTGTGGAGCGCTCTCTTGACATGCTTTCGACGACACACCTGCAACGGGGATCACAGTACCCGGTTAAAGCAATATAAATAGGACCGACCGTCAGAAGCTGGCATTCGTTACGATAAATTCGACATGTTCTTCTACTTCCTTTGTGCGCTTCTCCTGCTCAACGCCTTTACAACTGAGGTATGGGTTGCATTCAGTTGTGTTTTAGCAATATGATAGAAGTGCCCACTTGCAAAATTGGGTACCTCCCCAGACGGGATGGCACAGTGAATGCGTTCGTTCAATAATGCGCTAGATATGCAATGACTAATCCAGGACCACATTCATTTTCTCACGTCACGATTTGCAGGCGTGCATAGATGCCATTGTCCCTGTCTGTTCACACACAATTGTCAAGAAATAAGTGTATTCACCCTCTTCTGGCACTCCTCCCTCGCTTCTCTTCCTCTTTTGATTTTCTCCAGAGCCTCCCGTCCAGCTAACCTCATTCAGCCAGCATATTGGAATAGTCACTCGCTCTGCTGGAACAGTCAATTCCTCTACTACTTCGAAGCGTGGTTTTTCCATCACAATGTTCTCCACGCCCTCTCGAGCACCACTTTGCATAATAAAACTCGTGTCTTGGATAAAATCGCAGGCCAGGTAAATTTCTAACTATTCGCGAACATCGCAGGCAGGCGCTGAATTGCAACCTCACTCGACGCCCTTGTCCATCTCATAGAAAAACTTTTCGCAACCAACAAACCACTTCGAAGCGCTATCCCCTTCCGTCATTCCCCTCCCCCCTTTCGCTGCACGGTGTCCCAGTTCCCCCTCCCCCGCCATCTTTTTTTTCCCACTCCATCTATGCCCACCCTGTCCCTTCTCACGCAGTCCCCCGCCGACCGCTCCCTCCCGTCCCCACGCCTCCCAGCTTTGCTGTCGCTTCCGCCTCTCTTCTCTCCAGTCCCCGTGTCCCTGCCTCCCCGCTCCCACTCATTCCCCGCCCTCCTTTACCACCCCCCTCATACCTCCTTCCTTTTCTGTCCCTTCCAACACTTCTTCACGCGTGATCCTAAATCACTTTAGCCGTGTCTCCTGTCCTCTTCCCCTCTCCCCTCTCCCTCCGATGTTTTCCCCGTCCCCCGCACTCCCCTCCGGACTGCCCGGCTCTGTCGGCTGCGGGCGCACTACACCTGCAGTCCACTCAGGGTAACTGATTCCAGAAAAACTGGTTTCTGTGTGGCTCGGCCGTCCTAACATCCTCGTGAAAAACCAGTACACACATACAACTCAAGAAACACCAGCTGAGGCATCCCAGTCAGGTGCCCTCTCATCAAATCATATCGAAAAAATGTGCCATTACCAATTCACACATCATCACCATAACACCGAGAGTTTTCATTACCTTCCACTCCGCCTCTGACCACCACCCCTCCCTACCAGCATACGTACTAGGATATCTGGAGAAGTGCGGTAGTAGCTTGTTCTGATTGAAGACCTACCCTATTCCATGCACGCTGCCCATTAGATCCGTCGCCCGTTTATCAGTAAGCGATCACAGCCTGTCTGGCACTCCGCCCCCGTTCTACCCGACTCGTGAGCGACGTCAACATCTTTGTCCTTACTCCCGCCATCGGCCTTCTTCGACGTTAATGAACTTCGCTATTGCATACGGCCACTGTCGAGGAGCGGCAGCCGATTTTTTCTCGATAGATCCGAATGGTGCACTGAAGTTAAGTTTTGCTTCAGAAGGCGTGGATACCTGCAGCGCACTGCTAATTTTGTGGTTGGACGTCGGAGGGCCTCTGTCAAAGCAGGATCGTAAAACTCGGAGCACCTTTTTTCCTAAGTTATGCATGGCCCCAACCAATCTTTATGTTTAGGAGGCTTGTTACTATAACCTCCCCTTCTTGACTTTTACACTCAAAAAATGTCGTCCGTCCTAACATGAACATTTTTAGCCTCCCTGTACATTGCCAGGACCATCAGGGACCCTCACTGATAGATATCCACTGCAATCCGGTAAAAATCACCTACTACAAGTAAATTTTTTTGAACCTTCTATGGCTTTCAGAGGCCACTCAGCGGAAACTCGCTTTTGTAGCCACGTGAGAGCCGCTACATCACACATAAATGATCTTCCAGAGTGCCCTCCAAAGTGCATTTGAAAAGCGCTCAACAACTGAAAGGGCACCCTTGTCAGTCTGGATAGGCACAGCTCCACACCCCAACAAGTCCCGTCCTTTTTAAGAGTCACTTCCCTGGTCTAAACGCCTTCTCAACATGATTTTTTTCAGACGATGGTAAATTTCTTCATCTTTGTCGTGCGACATCGAGAACTAACGAGAATTTTCGTATCTCGCCAAGACAAGTACCACTCACATGGTCAATTGAAATGATCCAATCTGTTTCTTAGCCAGGCATTCAGGAGAAGTTTCAGGCGATAAGGAGCCTTTCGCGGTCTCCGATACATGGAAGGATCTTACGAACGTGATAAGGATGGAAGAGAACAAGTTATGGTTCGACACTATGAACAGTTCGCTTTTCAAATGAATAGGAATCGATTATGTGGCCGCAGAGACAGGCATTTTGTGTCCGGGGATATGGAGGCTTCTTTTTGATCTCTGATTGCAATGCTATACATGTATCATTTGATCGTTGTGGTGATCGTCGGGCTACAAAACGTGCTTTCTTTTGATATAAATACATATAAGCAGAAATTCCTTGTGGCCTTGGAACCTTGGCCAATAAACGACCTCTTTCATCTTTTCCGTATGAGTTCATGCAATATACAACTTCTTTCATTGTTTTCATATGCGTATATGGATCGTTGACGATAAAGAGATCGAATACATTTCGATGTCAGTGTGACAAACGATGACAGTGTGACATGAGAATGATGAGCGAAAGTAAACAGTGGAAAGACGAATCCCTTGTAAAACTTCCGGTGGGCGACTGCATCTAATCTGTGCATACAATATATCGCCGATTTACTCCCTTAGGATGCAGTGATATACGAACGCTCTGCTACTCAGCATTTGATCTGCGTACTCATAAGTGCGCACAGAATTAGCCGTGGAAAAACATTTCAATCAGATAAGATAAGGCAAACAATGGGATTGGTTGCTCAAAAGGTAGTGATCTACGATGGCATTACGGGCGACAAGCTTTCAACGACGTCATTGAAGACCATCGGTGGAATAGACCACTTAGGCCGATGTCATAGTTTGCGAATCCAGCGATTCGCTAGCGAGTCGCTGTGTACGAGCGTTGCGCCAGCGAATCGACCGATGCACCAGCGACTCAGCACTGTTTGAAAGTGGCGGGACCCAACGTTTGAAGGAAGGTCCGCCACTTTCACAGTGAAGTCCCTTAAAAATGACTCCTCTCAAATTTGGGTCCTGCGGCCACGTTTCAAACGGTAGTAGCTTTTTAAAGGTGGACTTTTTTTGAACATTGGGCTCTGCCACTTTCAAACAGTGTCCATAAGCTGTAGTAATTGTAGCCGAAGGGGGTGTAAAAAAATTAGTTAAAGTGGTTTGGTCGTTTTTCGGCTGACAATATTGACAAGATCCGTTAAAGGCGTGCCTCAGGATCACAATGGTGCAGCTTTTGCACCCGAATGCGGAGGTATTGTCCGAAATGGGCCGACAGTAAAGAAAGTAGGAAAGGTTGTCAGGAACGCTTAGGCTGAAGGCTCACTCACCTTCGTTCTGTGCTGAGGTATAGAGAGGCTAACAATAAGCGGAGATAGGAGAGTATGAGGTGAGAGGGAGATACATATGTGAGAGCGCCTGAATACAGCCAGCAAAAACATATCCTGCACGCTTCAGCAGCTCAGTTCTCAAGGGCCCAAGCGCTCTTAATGGTTGTTTTCCGTGCATTTGGACGCCACATTTGTAATTGATCTTTGGGGGTCTATACTACAGACCCAAGGGGAGCGTTCACAACCTCTCTTTTTGTTTGCCATTTGACAATCCAAGGCAGCTAGGTCACTGAGTGACTGACGGTCTGATGAATGACTGAGCGATTTACATTTAATTTTGATTTGGAGAATTACCTATTTTCCAACCGCAATATTAATTGATCTTTATCGGTTACAAACTTTAATAAAAAACAGTTACCCCGCTCAATATGAGCGGAAGTTTTTCTCATGAAATAAAGTAGTTTGTGAACATGTAGATTTCCAGAGATCAGCTCCATAAATATAATTAACTACAAAGGTTCGTGATATGCTATGCATGAGGCTGCATAACGCTCGATCCTGTGGCGACAAAGATCCCTCGTAGTTCACGATGCCGCACGAAGAATATGAGAAAGTTGATTAGTGTCTGGAAGAAATGCAGAATTGGGAAACCATAAACCTAATGGTTGATACGATATGATCAGATAAGAAGACACGGCTGCCTAGAATGAGATGAAAAGCACTCCAGATGAAAATCGAGTGATAACGATAACCGTCTCATATGCAGCACGCTGCTATTGCATCCCCATTCACGTCCGATAAAGGGGTGCAACGCCGAATCGGAAGTGGGTTCCGGCGCCTCATCACGCCGTTGTCTCATTTGGTAAACCCACTACCCGAACCACTATGTCACTTTCCCTGTCGTCTCCATAGGAATTTCCGTTACACTTCCTTTAACATTTAAACAGAATAAGGCGGGGGGGCGGCTTATTACGGAAGCTGCTTAACATCACGCACTGGTTCCACGGTTCCTAGTGTCACGTAACTTCGTAGAAAATGAATATAATTCCAGCACTTTGAATTCACCTTGTTCAATATCAGCAAATATAGGAATAGCTTTCCTGAACTATCACTGATGGGCCAATTGAAATAAATCATAACATCCGGAATAAGGAGCAGTAGAACTGCACTGATCGTTGTCATACCTTAATACTGCTTTAATGTTCTGTGTTTATCATCCGATAGAGACGGAGTTATTGTAAGTAAACAGCAGCAAGGTAACATTTAAGTTTTTCCCGGATTCAATTCAGCCTGTTGCTAGGAACTTGGCGAGCACTCCTGAACACTCAGAAAGAGAATTTAGAAGCTTGATACAAAAGTTGCACTCGCAGTGCAAAAATTGTGGATAGCAAGTACTGCCTCACAGGATGCCACACCGAGGCAGCACCGTGACGTGAAATACGCGGCACCCTATGGTGTCACAGTGACGTCAATACTTCAAATATATTCCATGCAGGTGGTGATACTTACCCATTGTAACATTGCTACGCATGATTTTGTTGCTCTGCATTTTGCTCATTGATGGAACAAAAGCCCTTGATGTCTTAATAAACCTCTGAAATGGAGTGGCTACAGAAGGATGATTGGCTGAGTGTTCTAGAAAAGAGTTAAAAACATTACCTTACGCAACAGAATTACCACGACCACATACATCATGGCTGCGATTACAATGCATGACCAGCGGTAGAACACCAAAAAGTCCCTAAAAATATTTTCAATTGAAAAAAAACAAGATTTTTAACCATTGTGACCTTGCACTATTCCTGCCCCAAAAGCTCAAAATTTTATTTTTTGCCCATAGTGGTAATTTGATGCCCTGATTACGAATACGACATTCATTTTCGATGCTGGCGTCATTTGGCACCTATTTTCTGCTCATATTCTCATTCTCACTGATTTCATCGCGATCAGAACTAAGCCTTTGGGAAAGAGGGCTCAGAGGTGAGTCAGCTCACCATATGATCTCACAAACTCCTTCTTTCGCCGCATAATGCGTAATCTAGCTAGCACGGAGGCCCCCTTCTGCAATAAGACAGCAGTGTGAAAGATAGACCTCAGAAGAGCAGAAAATATGCGTTGGACAGCGGTATCACCTCACCTGTATCACCTGTCGTCCCGTTGATCATCGAATTGCTCGAGCGGGCGCCAGCAACGTCTCCATTCGTCCCTGTCGCGTGCAAGAGTTGTCCAGTGGACCCTCCTCGCTCGAGGGACACGATGTCCTTCATTCCTTTCGTTCAGAGCTTTCGTGAAGAAGTCTGACCATCGGGCCGGCGGTCGTCCAGGTGTTCGTTTGACGTCCCGAGGGATCCAGTCGGTAACCGCTCTGGTCCAACGGTCATCGCAAAATCGCATGACGTGTCCGGCCCACCTTATCTTCGATTCCTTGGCGAAAACGGCAGCGTCCCTGATCTTCGATCGTTGGCGTAGTTCCGAACTCCGGATTCCCCTCTGCACTTGCGTGTATAGGGTTACTCCTAGCATCGTCCTCTCGACAGCGCGTTGGATAACGCTGACCGCATGCTCGTCCTGCCTGCGCAGAGTCCAAGTCTCTGAGGCGTAGGTTAGGGCAGGAAGGACAGCGGAATCGAAGAGGTGGGCACGGAGCCGGATGTTCTTCGTCTTCTTCACTACTCCCTCGATGTTCTTATACGCTCCCCAAGCCGCTCGTTTCCTCCTGCTCAGCTCTGGAGCTAGATCGTTCATCATATTGATTTCCCGACCTAGGTACACGTAGCTGGAGCATTCGGTGATGTTCGTTCCGTTGAGCGTGAATGGGGCATCAGGAACCAATCCGTTTCTCATAAACATCGTCTTCGTTAGGTTCAGCTGTAGACCAACCTTACCACAGGCGCAGTCGAAATCAGCCAGCATTCGCTCCGCTTGCTCGATGTTCGGCGTTATAAGAACGATGTCGTCAGCAAAACGAAGGTGGTGTAGTTGCCGGCCGTCGACCTTCACTCCCATGTCTTCCCATTCCAGTTGACGCATGACGTTCTCGAGAGCGGCGCTGAAGAGTTTGGGCGAGATGGTGTCGCCCTGTCGAACCCCTCTCTTGACGTCGATGATGACCTCCTTGTAGAATGGTGAGATTCTGGTCGTAAAGTTGCTGTAGAGCTCACGAAGAATCTTGATGTACTGAGTAGGGACGCCCTGGTTGCCCAAGGCTTCGATGACCGCTTCTGTCTCCACAGAGTCGAAGGCCTTCTTCAAGTCGATGAACGTGAGACAAAGCGGCATCTTGTACTCTCGTGAAACTTCAATGAGTCTTGTAACCGTGTGGATATGGTCGATCGTGCTGAACCCTCTTCGAAACCCTGCTTGCTCGCATGGCTGTCCTTCATCTAGTATTCTGCCGATCCTGTTAAGGATGACTCGAGTGAATAGCTTGTAGATTACAGACAGCAGGCAGATTGGGCGATAGTTGCCAATGTCGTCCAGGTCTCCCTTCTTGTACAGCAACACGGTCCTGCTGGTTTTCCACGGAGTGGGTACCTTGCATTCCGACAGGTAGCGCGTGAAGAGTCGAGCCAGAGTTTTGATGATAACTGGCGGCGCATTCTTCAGATGTTCCGGTTTGACCCTGTCGAGACCGGGTGCTGTACGATTCTTCACCGACTTGATGGCGTGTCGGACTTCGGAAGAGAGTACTGAGGGGACGACGTATCCATCCTGTTGCAGTTGATAAGTGGGCAGATGGACATGGCTATCGAAGAGATCCGAGTAGAAGTCGTGGATGACTTTCTCCATTGCCCTTCGGGATGCAGTAACTGTTCCATCCGGACGTCGGAGGCAGGTCATCTTGGTCTTGTAGCTGGCAAAGCTTCGGCGGGCATTGCGGATGCTCCTCCCAGCCTCTGCTGCTTCAGCTAATACTGCTGCTCTTCGCTCCTTGAGATCTTCCTTTATCGCCTCTCTGCATAGCTTCGCAAGCTCGGACGTGAGTTGGTGATTGCCTGCAGCTCGTGCGGCTCCACGTTGGCGTATCAGCTCGAGAGTTTCCGTAGACAGACGTCCTTTGGTGACTTGCAAACTCTCTGCCTTCCTGCCACTCTCGTGAAGGTGTTCAACGAGCCGATGATATTCCTCGTCGATGTTCTCGATAACGGAATCCTCCCATAAGCTGACGAAAGAAGTGAAGTGATCCCAGTTGATGACTGTCCTGGGGCTTCGCTTCCTGAACTTCGAGGCTCTCTCAACACGCATCGAAAAGTGGAACTTTGCGCGGAGGAGACGATGGTCCGATCCCGTGTAGAACTTCGGAACAACAGCGACGTCGGTCAGGCAAAACCTTCGATTGAAGATGATGTGGTCTATCTCGTTATGGAACTGTCCATCAGGTGACTCCCAAGTCCAAGCGAAGGTGAGAGGGCTTCTGGAACTGCGAGTTACCATGGATGGTATTGGTCGACATGATAAACTCAGACAGTCTTTCGCCCTGCTCATTCCAATCCATTCCGTGAGTACCGATGTGAAGTTCTTCAGCCGTTCTTCTCGGGCCAATCTTGGCGTTGAAGTCGCCGACGATGACCTTGAAGAAGGTATGATCTTCCTTGTAGAACTTCTCCAATTCCATATAAAATGCTTCGTGTTCCTCCTCGTCGTAGCTCGATGTTGGTGCGTAGGCGACGAAGATTGTCAAAGCAGGAGTTGAATCCACATCTTCTCAATCTCAAACGTCCGATTCGGGTCGTAAGGCTTTCGTACGAATCGATGTTTATGGCCAAGTGCGTGTTGACGAGGACACCCACACCGCCAACGCCTCTGCTGTCGCATGTTCCAAGGAACAGTTCTTCTCCAGTATCGAAAACGGCGTGTAGCGGGCGGTGCCTTCTCGTCTCGGTCAGTCCGATGACGTCGTACTTGATCTTCCTGGCCTTGCATCATCAGATCTTCGATGTGAGCTTCGGATGCAAGCGTTCGTGCGTTGAAAGTACAGATCGCCATCTTAGTCCTTCTTCGTTTAGGCAGCCTATCCGGGCCCTGAGATTCTAGCAGCCTCTCCCGAGCGGTCCTACCCAACGCTGCCGTATTGGGGGCTCCCTCAGGTTCAGGGGAATGAGGCCCATCCATATTGCTGTTTTCGGCATATTGAAGGCACACGAGTAGCTTGCCAGGCTCTGTCGTGTGGGCTAGGATAGACCTCCAGGTAGTTAGCCACGCTATCCTGGAGCGGAACAAGGGGCTTATTTTTTGGAGGCGGCCCCGAATCGCCTCCCATGTACTTCCCAGTCACTTGAATGCAAGCTTTTGGCTGTGCCGACATGCAGGATACCAACCGCACACACACAGAGCGCACCACACACGCAAGCATGCATGGATGCGCCTGAGTGGAGACAGCTGGTATGAATCAACACAGCACTACAGAAACAGGGAGTCCATCCCCTGAATCCACCTGCGTCTCAGGGCAAGTACATGGTGGCTTTTGGTCCGCGATTTACCCCCCCT
>MU871824.1:9795-22235 GCA_036418205.1 Ostertagia ostertagi | reverse complement strand
GATCAAATCGTTAGCCTACATAATTAGACGGTAACACCACGCGCTTGGCCTAGTTTCCAGTAATGCAATGAATGCCAAGACTTGGAACAGGAATGCATTCTGCACCTGATTTTGGAACACCCTGCAATCGTGCCAAATTCACAGTTGAGTGATAGACAGAGGGACTTTTTTTTCGTTTCGGTTGAAGTATGACCAACTTGGTAAACAGCGGGGTTTTACTGAGACCGCCGTAAGGTGTTTTTGAATTGGTCATGCCTAGGAATTTGCAAACTCTTGCCAACATTTCGTGCAACACAAACGAAAATATTTTGATTCTAAGTTTCGGCCATACTGCGTAACCGATAGCGATAGGTAAAGAAACGCTAGTTCGCAGAGCTCGCGTTTCTTAATAAGTACAGTCTTCCACAGAAGTTGGCATTGTGAGAGCGTCGACTGTTGGGGTTCCCTCCAACGGAGGTCGTATATTGTAATTCTAGCCAGGGAAGTGAGGGAGTGGTATTTTTGGAGGAATATGGGGAAAATGACGGGCGGAAGTGGTGTAGTGACAAGTCACTTTACCACCGTGAGAGCGGAGCGGTCCTGGGGATCAAATCCTGGGTCGTGAGTCGCCCGGGCCAACCAAGCCTTCCATCCCTCCGGGGTCGGTTAATTGGTACCAGACTTGTCTCTGAGGATAAAAACACTGACTTGTACATCGGCTGGCCCCCGCAAGTCATTGTATAGGCCACATCGCATTCAAACGCCACTACGAATGTACAAATGGAAGTAGAATGCGTGCCGCATCCCAAAAAGGGATTGATCAACGGCAAATGCTTTATCCTTTATTCCTTTTTGGGGAAACAGTTTTTTTTTGAAAAATCGAGAGATTACTTTCAAAACATGGAGATCCCGAAAATTTGTCTTTCTAATTCTAGAGGCTAATTTAAAAGTCTATCGAGCAGTCAGGGGGAGGATGGGTACCTACTGTTCGGTACATTTTCAGAGTTTTAGAGGCTAGACGGAATGTGTCAGGATTTATCAAACCTACCGTCCATAGTTATTTAACAACGAACAAATCCACCAGGATTAGTACTACAATCGTCGGTCAGGACATCCTTGTCAAACCTTTGTTTATTTAAGCGGTCAAGTGCCTGCTTAAGAAAAAATTTCGCACCGTTGCCAAAAACTGGCAAAACGACCAATAGTGAAACTGTCCCGAGAAAGCAGCTTACCGTAACCGTCGATCTTCTATGGAAAAAGAAAGGAAGGAACGGAGATAACAGGATGACCAGTAAGCACCTCATCTGGCCTTTCAACAATCTTACTCTCCACCTATCTCGAAATTTTCCCCTAGAACCCTCTCAGTAACTTTTTCACATCTTCGGAGATTTAATCATCGTAGGTTAAGCTATCACCTAATTTCACAACAATTTGATCCAGACCTAGCTTTGATCATTTTCTGTCCTGAAAACCACCCTTCCGTGTGGGGAACGGAAGGGAGTATCTTGCTACTGTCTAAAAAGCAAGACTCTCCTTCTTCTCCCTAACGTTAGTCCAGCGCAGTTGCAGAGTTTGTGTAAAATCCAGTCTATTTCGCTGCGCTTGCCCTCTTTTGAGACCCCTTCTTTTGCCTTAAGCATGATATAAGTTTGGTCAGCTGTCGCTAGCGTGAACGCTTTGCTATGCCGGTTTTTCGGATATCTTACATAGTCCGAACTCTAACTAATCCGCCAGCTGTTTCTTGCGCCACCTTGGCTAGATATTCGAATTCACCATGACCCTCATGCTCCGGTGATTCCCTGGGCACACCACAGAGTCACTTTCCGGTGTAACGTGCTCTCCAGATTGATTGGCTAGATTTCAGTAGCGGCACTTTTTTCGACACATCTCCATCACTTGCCCGGCGACGGAATGGCCTTTTACTGTGGAGCTCGCGGCGATGCAGCTCAACTGCTCCCTCGAGTTCAGAACCCTGTCTGCTTCGAGCCGAAGGCCGTGCCCAGGAAGCTTGTAAGCAACCTGTGCTCTCCGAGCTGCTTTCGTGGCCTCAGTTGTTTGAGCAACTGGATCTAGACTGAGACTTCCATCTTCTTCTAATTCTTGATGGACTTCACCCTCGCCTCTACATATTCGTGTTGTCGCGCTACAGGAGATAGCTTATCTGAAGCAGGTAAGAGCTCATTTGGTGTTCATCTCACTACCACGTTATTGTGAGTGCCTCTCCCACAACCATCCCTACCCATTACGATTCTCGTTGCCCTTAAGTCAGCTTGATTAAAGCCATCATCGCTGAAGAAATCAAGACCACTCCGCTTTCAGCTCTACAGCTTCGCACCGCGGGCGAAACACGGAGGCCACGCGCTCAAGAAGGCAGGATCACTTCGGGCTAGTCGCTGCTTGTGCTGTAGTTGATTCCGCTTACAAATTATAGAATGCCAACGACTTGTGCGTCCCACATTGCACAGCCGCGCTGCGACTCGTCCGCTGACTCTGCCTTCTTGTCGCGCGACGGACCTCCTGTCGGGTACCCTTCCCCCATACAATGCTTTCAGACATCTTCGATCACTGCCAAAGTTGGCCTCAAAATGACATAAAGACGACCGAAGGAAAGTGGCTTAATATCAAAATTCCTAACATTATTTTTTCATCCCGGACGCTATCCCATCAGAAAGTTCTCTTAGAAGCTCCAAAAAGTAGGGGCTGCTCCAGAAAGAAAACGAATTTGTCAAGAGAGCTTGTTGTTTGGTGACAGGCAAATTAACAGAGCTGTTTTGAAGAATAGAATAATTAGAAAAAATTGCTTACTTATTTTTGAAGCAAGTGGTGTTGTGGTAGACCTGTTTGTTTGTCTCCGACAATCTTGCAGCCTGAATGTAGAGGAAGCATTACCTTTTTTTGCTCCAATGTTCTTCACTGTTTATGATATAGTTGTCTGTTATTATGTTCACTCGCTACTAGCAGCTGATCAAAGAACAAAAAATAACATTAGAAGCGGAGTAGGCGTTGATTAATTCCCTTTGGGATGTGCCACGCGTCCTACTTCTATTTGGGATCGTATTGACATTTGAAGGCGATCTGCCCAATATAAAAAGAGAGGGCTGGGGAACAGTCAAATGTGCATGTCAATGTTCTTATCCTCCCAGTCAGGTTTGGTACCAACTGATCAACCATGAATAAAGATAAGCTTGATTGGAGACAAATTTGGTCCCAGTTCAACGACCATTAAAAACAAAGAAGGATTTATCACATCGGGCATGTCCATTTGATCTGAGATTTGATCCTTTGAGCCCAGGACCGTGCACATGGCCATTTACGCCACATTCAGCACCTCCTCCACCTCCCGAATGGCATAAATGTTGTATCATCTACAGCATTTTTCTTACGTATGGCAAGCTGCTTAAAACCATTTTCGCAGGGTTATTATTTGGCTTTTTAATTTGGTAAGCCTTACGGTGAAATTTCTCAAGGAGCTGGACAAGATCTGCCTGGTAAGTGAGGTCCACCGTTACTATAATTTTCGGATCAAAGATGTGCTTCGAATTTATCTGCCTGCCCTGCCAAGAATTCTTTCAAGAAGGGCAATTTGTAAATCATTTGTTTTTTTTTTTTTTTTTTTCATAACGCGGATGCAACGCTGACATCGCACTTGTGAACAGAGCTAATAAAGGAATAATATAATAAATTCCGAGTGGTCCGTTTCCTTGTCGACAGAGAAGAAGTGTGATCATGTTTATTCCTCCTTAAGCTCCTTCAGGAGTTTGAGGTGCTCCAGCGTTGGCCACAAGACAACGGCTGCCCAACAGTGCCACGCAAAACGTGTTCTCGTTTTTACTGCAGCCAGCCTTATTCGAACCTTTGGTTTGAATGTTATAGCTGTACGTGTCTACTGTTTCTCGATGGACATACGTAGAAGGTCAGCATGGAAATCCCTTTCCCTCGATGCAGTCCTCGATCCTGGTATCAAGCTGACCTCCCAGAAAGCACATCTCTGAAAACGCCATGCAGATGTGTACTGCAGACTAGAAAAGCGTTCTAGGGTTAGCTCTCTGTTACTGGGCTACCCCATCATCTTCCCTTCCACCGCTCGACAACAGTATTAGCATATTCCACAAGTATGCAGGGTTGTGAACAAAACTTTCGCTCCATGCGGGACTAGAACCCGCACCTCTCTCTCTTCGGGCAAGTGCGCTACCAGTTACGCTACCGGGGCACCATTTCATCCCAACTCAACTTTCTCATGGTATAAGCGAGAGGTGCAGGTTCTAGTCCCGCCTGGGGCGAAAGTTTTGTTCACAACCCAGCATTCTTGTGAAACATTCGCAAGGCGAACTGCGGCCAAAAACAGCAGTTAACAAAAAAAAACAAAAACAATTATTTCGTGAAAAATTCAATGCCCTCTCGACTTCAAATCCCGGCGATCTTCGGTTGTTATGTGGGGTAATATTTAACTGGCCGAGGTTCACAAATACCTTCTCACTGTACCTTGTATCACTGTCCTATCATCAATTCAACTCCAGGTTCCTCTTATCCAAGCAAGAATCGCTCTTCTGTTGCAGTATGACAGTAAATTTTTGAGGCCTTCATCTCATTCGTGATACCTTTCATAGATGTTGCGAATGACCTCCGTAGGTCTCAAATGCAACTTAAGCTATACAGTGCCCGCCCTCTCCGGGGGGATTATGGCAATCTACATTTCCTTCCGCTTCAGCTGGAAGTCCCTTGGAGTTACTTTTTTTTACCGTACTTAAACTTTAGCCAGCTCAACAGTCCGTTGGCAATTTAGCGGCTCAACGGCTTCGGTCATAATATTTTGTGGTTCCAAGGAAGAGATCGTATTTCTGAACAGAATTTCTTAAAAAAATTTGGAAAACTTTGAAAATTTAGCCGTTTCCGTAGTTGTTTGTGCCCCTATTCCTGGTCTTCTCCAACTCACCGAAGTTTTGTAGTTTTGGAGGTGGAGTTTCGAACTTTGAAATGTGTCGAGATGAACCAGGTCCAACGAGTCATGGGCACTATCGATAGTTGGAGGGGTCAGCGCTGTCCACAGTATCTGGGGGTACCGACAAAAGGGTATATATCGAATCATTTCAAAATTATCTCAGCGTGACTGCTCGGCCCTGCTTATAACTGGCTTTACCCAAAAGTGATCATCGAACGGGGAGGCATATGCTTCAATACATAACTATAATATACATATTTTAGGACAATACTATGACAATGGAAGCAAAGTTTATACTTATTTTTAGCCGTGCGCCTATTATGCGGACGAGCAAAGCCAGTAGTTTAAGTTTTTGGACTTCGGTAGTTACGAAGTTATACGAGAATTCTCGAAATTTCAGAACGTTTTTTTTTCAGAAGTCTCTGAAAGTCCTACGAATACTCTTGAAAACTGTGTAGTTTGTCCCACTCTCCCGCTCTTGTTCCTGAGACAAAATGACTGTCAATTCTATTGAGGACGAACCCTTCCCCCGAGAGGCAAAGCAGCGCTAGAAAACTTCTAGGATGGTCCATCATGAATGCCATCATTGCCGGGAAGTTATACAGGAAATCTTCGAAGGAGAAAAATAATCCGTCTTCAAAGGGGTGGCAGACAACTCTAAGACACCTGTTATTGCACACATCATCGCTTTCGTGCTTGACGTTCTGACGCTTTGGATTTCCCCCTGACTTCGAATGTTGCCCGTTCCGTTGTATCGTAATGCTTTGGGCGCGGGCGGGGCTACGAAACCGTCGCGAAGCTCCTCGAATTAATCGTCATCGACGCTATATAAGTCAACATGGCTACCGATGCGCAAGACTTACCCCAATCTTTCACCGCTGTAAAACTTTCCACAGTCACTTGCCAAATTGTCTTACTCATTGCCAAACGCTTTTCCGCTTAGCGCGTATCTGTTTCTTTTTTTCTCCTAAAAGGGCTAATAACTTCTAGTTGAAGTTGAAAAACAGCGAAAAAGCAGGTTGGGTCAATTTATAGGTTCACTGCTGTTGGCGTTAGCCAAGCTATGTCTTTTTCGGAGATGTTCTTTAGTGCAGGGCCTGAAAGTGCTAAAATGGTGTGAGGCGTGTGTTGTAGCGTTTAGGATATTAAAGTAAGGTCACCGGTAAAGGGCGGATTGCAATGCAAATAGGCAGCATATGACTGAATTCTCTAATTCTGTCTACACAGAAAACTATTCCAATAATAATGAATTCGAGATGAAGTTATGAACGCTGACAATTCTAGGGTGGCCCCAGATCAAGGAAGATCCCATGGGTTGTCAGGATTCGCCCGAGTTTAGCCTTTTATCCAAGTAGCCAAGAGTAAATCGGGCTTGAGGGCTGACTTTTCTCAGTTTGAAATCGGTACAACGAGCAATCAACCGACGTTTTCTTAGTGATGTCCTATAGAACCGGGTAATTCACAGAGAATCAGTACCGAAAAGAAGGACCATCTCATGTCTTTCAGCACCGATTCTGGAGTGGACATCTAGGCACCATAGATTCGAGCTGGGGGAGGGAGCCTAATGTTCTATTGCTACCACAATTTCGCAGCCTGTTGAGCGAATTGAAGGGCGAATGGCGTGGGATTCTACTGCTGACTATGATCCATTGCATCCTTAATGGGAGTCCTATTTATGGAACCCATAAAAAAGAGGGCGTATTTAAAGGTGCGGGGGGAGCGCCGGTATTTCGAGGCCATTTCGCGCTTTCAAGAGCCTATCTGATTTTGTTCAGTGTGTAACTTCCTAATTTTTCAGAATGCTTTCGCTGACTCGGTGTCTCCTCGCCTTCTCACTTGTGTTACTCATTCTTGCCGAAGTTCGGGTAATTTTTTTCATCACTAACTTTATTTATTTACACAATGTATGCTTACTGGATGTTTCGCAAGCTGGTATGAATATTTAAAAAAAACCAGTCAACAAAACAACAAGGCGAAAACAAAGCTGATGTGAGCCTTGTTTAATAAGTGCAAATTACTCACCTGGCTCAATGTCGCAATAAAAGCCACGCGCAGGGCATCTCTTAGAACGACGTTAAACACGCTTTTTTGGAAAGTGGCATTGGTTTCTATAAACGTAAAAAAAGAACAGAAAAGCACATTAGCTTATTAGGAACAATTTGTTTATTGGGCAATCTGAGTGAGTTCCCATCTTTGCCCATAAAATTGGAGGCCTTTTTCGTTCTTTCAAATTTTGCAAAGGTTAAGGGGTCGTGCTATCGGAAAAAATTGATCCAAAACATTCAGCTTAGGCATAGGTATAGAAATAAACTGAAAACTTCTTTTCATTCCAGAAAAATGAAAGAGTTCTGCTTTCTCCTATAAGATAAGACCTGAAGTTTAATTCTATTTTATTTATTTGTTTTATTTGTTTTATGTTATTTATTTATTCAGCGTTATTTAGTTTATTATATTTATTTATTTATTGTAACGTGTGGAATATATGGAGAAAATTCCAACGTTATTTTACACAAAGTTATAAAATTAGTGTGTTATTATCGTGAGTCAAATACCAAAGCTTACGTGCTCACTATTTTTCACTGTGCTTAACCTTATTTGCTAATTTGAAAAGTTGGTCTATTGCCTACTTCAGGCAGCGAACTCGGTCTGCGCATCGGCGTTGCTGGCTTTATAGTATTTGAGAATGTTCGAATAGTGATTGTTTTGGCAGCCAAGAGAAAAAATGTGACAGTGACTGATCGTAATTGGCTATGTTTCGACAGGAGATTGATGAGAATTCGATAATTTCAATCAAGAAACTTGATCAATATCATCTCACAAGTTACTTATCGTGCTTATCACGCCACTGGTTCACGTTCAAGGTCGATTCTGAAGCGGACGCATGAACTGGGTGCATTAGCACGGTGACTGAAAACCCGTGGTGGTTCATCGGGGAAACATAACCTTTGTGCTATGCAAAGGGGTTGAAAAAAAGGGTTTCTTTGTTCATGGCGCTTTTATGCTCTGAAAGGAAATTAATTTTTTTTACAAAAAGCTTTCTGTGGAGGCAAGAGACAATTTAAAACTGATCCTAATTCAGTCAAAATCCGGTAGAGAGTGAGCAAAAATGCACAAGTTGAGTGCCCAGCGGCCGAAAAGCGACCTCTTTCACTTTTCACCTCAATTACGAGGAAATCACAAGAACAGAGTCATGTCCATCTGTGCTGAATGCAATTTATAGGAAGCCACCGACAACCCCCCCCCTTCTCCCTTTTCCCACTTCTGGCACACATCTGAAGTGGTGAGGAGACTGTGGGTAGAGGAGGATTGCGATTGCTCTTGTCAGAAAAACATACCCTCCCAAAAATTACACGTACGAATGACCCTTTTGAAGTTCACCTCCTAATAACTAATCCCACGATCACGCCGCCCACATTAGGGAACCTCGCGCCCCTCACCGGATGTTTTAAGAACTCAGGAAGATCTACTTTTCCACTGTTTTACAGAGTATCGATATTCAAAGGGATGGTTAGATCGGAATTAATTATGGAAATTGAACAGGTTGACAAAACAAAAACCAAAAATCAATCAAAAACAATTTATTCCTTCCTTCTTCACGCTGAATACCATGAATACCGAAGAGTGCAGCGGCAAAACAGCCATAGTGAGTTCAAATTTCATCTAGGGACCCAGCAAAATGGATTGCAACGGCCCACTTGTTTCCTCCATGCCCCTTCTCGAAGTGTGATATTCTGCTTAGGTTAAAAGTCGATTCATCAAAGTGCTCTCCCTGGATTGGCGAGTAGCCAAATATTTTTATATCACATCGAATTTTTACACTGTTCTCCGTGGCCAGTGAGAATGAAAAGCAGAATTTCAATTTGACGAGTTTGGCAAATTTTTGACAGAATTCTCGGCGCTATCGCAATATACGGGGGCATCCTCTAGGACTAAGCCTAGGAGGGGGCAGGAGTTCCGAGGAGAATGAAATGGCTGACGCACCCTGGAGTCTCTCTTCCCCGCCTAAGGCTGTCCCTTCAACAAAAGGACATGTTCTTACGCGATTTCAAATGCATTGCCACCAAATGCCCCGTATCTTGCGATAGCAACGAATTCTCTTCAAGCCGACCGTCATATCCCTTTTGCTTGCTGTATGCCAGAAAGGGGCCTGAAAAGACCTGAATGTTGTTTTGTTATTTTTCAAAAATTAGAGGAATTCTCTCATTTCCCCATCCACAAGATTTAGCGGAAAAAATTACTGAAATCTAAGTTCTTTTCAAGGGCATCTGTCTGATTCGGAAATTGCACTCTTTCGTGGATTTCCTTCCTTTCCGAAAAAATCATAGAATATTATTAACTTTGATCAAAACAATTCTTAATGCAGAACTAAAATGAAGTGCATTCAGAATTTGAGTACTCCCCTTCGTGTAACACTACGTGAGGAAAGTACTTTCGTAAAGGGATGTACTGCTCGAATAATAAACTTCAGTACTGGCTTGTTCTATAATTCAGTACTGACTATAGTTTATTTATCTACTTACTTGTTTACTTTTATCGGACTAAAACGACACGCAGTTATTTATTTATTATCATCATTTACGACAGCAGGTTTCCAGTCTTTGATCTTAGTATAGAGACGATTTTGTTGACGAACAACAATCACGTTTGACAGCGATAGGTTCTGACGCACTTTCTGACGCTATCGGCGGGTGCCAAGGCCGTACCAACGTAAAAACTGTCTCGTACCGGAAGGTGCTGATTTCCCCAATGTTTTACACTCATAACCCACTTTTCGCCGTTAATCTGCACTCTTTCGAACAAGAGCGATTACCTGTGGATCGGATGTTCCCGATGAAATCGCATTTCCAGTCGAAATCGCCTTTATGACCGCGTCCGCTGTGATTTGAAGACGTGTCTCTAGGACGCGTCGCGAGTGACTGCATTCTCGTCAGCATCAGACACACTCCATCTCAGCGAACCAATTTCCGCATGGAGAAACAGTTCGGAGATTCAATATGTATCCGAGCGCAGCTTCGAACCGAAGGCCTCACTGGAGAAGCTAAAATTGTACCGCTCCTTTCTGGTCGCTTCGAAAATGGTAGCAGGGCTGTCACAGGCCATCGCTACAAACACGTACATGGATTTTACGAGAACTAAGCCATAAGATGTTTCCTCTTTCTCAAGAGTCGGTTTTTTGAAGCGGAAGTTGTTCAAGTAGAGATTACACCGAGATGATAAATTGAAGTATGAAAAACCTAAAGGCAGGTGGCACAATGAATTTGTCCCTTGACACAAGTGAAAGGAAAGCTGCTAAGAGTCGCGGTAATGAAGAAAAAAACAAACTGAGTTTGAGTGGCCGAGTGGTACCTCGTTTCCTGATGAACTCCGTTTGGGGCGAGCCACATTGGTGTTGATGTCTTCTCCGTTAACTCTCTGTTTCGCCTCTCTGTTGAGACGTCTAGAGTCCGTCGGCACAGGACCAGCCACGTGGGTAGCCAGTCAAATGACGGGCACAGAAACGAAGCCTTTAAAAGGACGCGGTAAGGCTTAGTAGGCGCTAAGGTGTGCGCTCGCGCCGATTCGTACGTTTCGCTTCGTTCTGTGAGCCAGCTTCGCCTTACAGGCAGCCCACTGCCTTCTTTCTAGACATTATCGTGCCACCTGCCTCTATAGGTGAAGCGGGAGGTATGGAATAAGGCCTACAGTGGAGGAGCTGTACTCCCTGTCCCGAAGGAAGTTGTATAGATCATTTTTTAATACAAATGAATCGACTTCAGCATACATTATCTGCCGCTCCTAGAAGGATAAAGGATAAAGCATTTGCCGTTGATCAATCCCTTTTTGGGATGCGGCACGCATTCTACTTCCATTTGTACATTCGTAGTGGCGTTTGAATGCGATGTGGCCTATACAATGACTTGCGGGGGCCAGCCGATGTACAAGTCAGTGTTTTTATCCTCCCAGACAAGTCTGGTACCAATTAACCGACCCCGGAGGGATGGAAGGCTTGGTTGGCCCGGGCGACTCACGACCCAGGATTTGATCCCCGGACGCTCGCGTGGTAAGCGTGCCACTTGCCACTACATCATTCTAGAACTACTGTCAGTATTCTGTGGTTTTCCTATAGCTTCAGAGAAAGGAACATTCCTTGTCATTCTGAAAAACTCAGATGGGACTCTTGAAGATCTTTTCTCGATTATTGCCTTTATGGAACGGCGAAAAGAACGAAAAAGGAATTGAATGATTTGAGCTTGTTTTGCCCTTTGGTTCTTTGGTATGTTTTCCTTTTCAACTAGGTGAACACAAATGGAAATAGGGTAATGACAAGTGGCGCAGTTTATGATCAGAGAGCAGTCGGTACGCCGTCCGAACCAACTAAGCTTTTCACTCGTCCGTACACAGTTAGACGGTATCAGACTTTTTTGAGAGAAATGTCGCTCACTTGTGCCTCAGCTGGACCGCGCAAATCAGTAGCTAAGCCTAGGCCGAATCGCAAAATGCCACTACAATTCAGTTTGCGGACTGGCGAGAGAGCGCAGTCGAAAGCGTCGAGTGAGGCAGCTTAAAGGACCGAGTTCAAGTAGCCCAGTAAACCTACAATTCTGGGTGGAAGTGGGATGTATGGCGCATTGAAGTATAATGATCAATGCCTATTGCTTTATCCTTTATCACTATAGGTGGAGGTTTCCACGGAACTGAAACATTTCGGAACGCAACGCATACAATTAATATTAGCATAGCCCGATCGCTGTGGAACGTGAACGGCAACAACAACTAATGTAGCCCGGTGCAAAGAGATCGGGGCTCTGGAACTGCCAATATGTGGATATTTCACAAAGTCTCTCCAAGTTCTAAAAGGTTCACAGAGACAGAAAGCCTGGCCTGTACTCACAGGTTGCCTATGCGGTCCCTAATGGATATTTAAAAAATTCGTAGAATTTGAAAAAAATCTGAGCTTTGTCCTTTTTCGAAGCCTCAAACTGCTACTTTACGTCAAGCTCACCATGAGCCTTTGAGTCAATGTGAGAACCATTGCTGTGCACAACCCGCTTCGTCTCTTCTCATTCCCCCTCTGCCCTAGTTCAGCTCAGCGTCGACCTAGAGTTATTGGTGCAAAATGGTAGGTCAGTGTCGTAATGATTCCCGATAGAGGAGGAGGAGCCTTATAGCGGATATGGAGCGGGGTTGCATTCTTGAAAAAGGTCATAAGAATTCACAAGAATGCTAGCTTATGAACAAACTTTCGTCCCAGGCGGGATTCGAACCCGCACCTCTCGTTTACGCTACAGGGTAAATGCGCTACAAGTTATGCAAACTGAACCCTGAATTCAGAGCGTTCTGTTATATTCCGATCTAATAATCTTGTGACCTGTTTTTGAATGTTAATTATTCACTTTCTTCACAACTGTGTGCACCCTTTCCCCATCTCCTTACCCCTACCCCATCCCCCTTTTACGGGGCTAGAACGACCAGCGATTCAGATTCATTCCGCGAAAGAGGAGCTTATGCTGGCCAAAAAGGAAGGCGCTTCCTCATGAAAGTT
>MU871823.1:0-10540 GCA_036418205.1 Ostertagia ostertagi | reverse complement strand
TACTTTTGTCTAGTTTGCCTTTGTAATACATTTTTCAATTTTTCACCGTAAGCACCTCCTCTGATTCGACATCGCTCCTCTAGAAACTGCTGCCTAAGTCTTGGTGTTGTTTCAATGATTTTGAGTTCAGAAGTGAACAGGATATACTTTATTTGGGCATTCACGCTATAAGGGATATGGTGTAAAATTCAATCAGTAATGGAGGGTATGGGCGGAAGTGGTGTAGTGGCAAGTGGCTTGATAACCACGCGAGCGGTCCAGGGATCAAATCTTGGGTCGTGAGTCGCCCGGGCCAACCAAGCCTTCCAGGGGTCGGTTAATTGGTACCAGACTTGTCTGGGAGGATAAAAAACACTGACTTGTACATCGGCTGGCCCCCGCAAGTCATTGTATAGGCCACATCGCATTCAAACGCCACTACGAATGTACAAATGGAAGTAGAATGCGTGCCGCATCCCAAAAAGGGATTGATCAACGGCAAATGCTTTATCCTTTATCCTGTAATAACTTTAAACCCCACTTTTTGGCCCACTTTTTCGAGCGATCGTTTCGAGGTCGTTTTGTCACTGAAATCGAAATCTTGGTCTTTGGTACAATTCATTTCGACGCACGCCACGCCCTCTGTGGGCGGGGCTCCGCTTAGCTGATGTGTGTTTTGTATTACGTGAGACCCTGCCCACCCATCCCACACTTGACCCGGTCCCTCCAGGCGGATCCCGAGGAGCTAGGGAATTTCGTGACAGACATACAGAACGACACACGACAGACGACACACGACAGACGAAGCGCTTTATAGTAAGTAGGATGGAGCTATGTATTGCCTGTTTATACAGGTCTGCGTTGCTTCATAATTATTTGAGACTTTACAAAAAACCGGAAGGAGCCGAAACTTCGACTCAGAATTCTCAAAGCACAGCAGTCTGAATCCTTTCGGCCTTTCTTTATGAGAGGGGATTAGAGTTGGCTTCTTACGGTGGGAATGAGAGTTGGGAGTACCGCTACCTCATGAAAGAGCGAAGCAGCGGATTGTTCTGATAGGCTCGGTTCGCCCATCGATAACCTCCTTCAGTCGACGTTGATTGATGAGAAGCATAATCAGCGCAGAAATCCGCTGCTTGATGAGGAACCGACGGATTTCAGTAATCTATGATGCGTGGCCTAATTGTAGCTATCAGCTACCTGGCGCTTAAATAGCTCTGCACAAGCTCACCACTTTGTATTGAGCAATTGGAAAGCCGGCACCATCCTAACATCGGGTAGGCGACAGGCTGCATTTGAAAATATGTATAGCTTGCATGAATTATGACCTCGCAAACGGCGTTTTATAGCCATAACGCCGCTATGGCTGCTATAACAGCTGAAAGCGACTCAAAATGTATCGTAGCCTTTTTTCAACACATGTTCCCCTTCGTTCATTAGAGCGTATCGACCTCATCGAAACAGATGAACCTGGAATGTTCGATGTTTCGATTGCTTCCTTACTGTTTCTCGATAGCAATTTATTAGGCATCTAGGCCTGGAACATGTCTTCCGGTTACCTTCCAGACAGTTACTTCAACAAGCTTGTTGAGAATTATCCTTGTGGTATGTTCAGATTCGGCTCGCGAAAATGACATACTCGGATTTCTTCTCTTCATCGGTTAGAATTCATGGCGTTCTCGTCTAGTTGGCTTAACTACTCGCATAATTTGTAGTCTTGCAACGCGCCCGCACTATGTGCATGCATCACGATATTTTTTTGAAACAAACCCCTTATTGAGAAAATATCCCTATTTTAATATCTGATTCCACACTTTCCACTGTAGACCACTGTCCGCAATTTGCCGTAAATAGGGCAGAATGTGACGCGAGGAGGTTGGGCGTTGCGCGCTTCAGGAAAGCGGAAGCTGTAAGGAAGTTCTTTTGCTGGGGTCTTGTTATGAAGGTCCAAATATTAGCATTGTCATCAAACTTGCCATACATAATTTTATTCACTTTTCCTTTGAAGACCGTAACTCCCAATTCTATTTGGGAATTAGTGAATCTATAAGCGTCCTGCCCGAAGGATGTAGATGAAGAGAAAGTTGTTTCACTTGTTTACCTCATATTCCTACCAAAATATGATCACCATTTAAATTTTTTCTGCTCTTGGAAGGCTTCACTTCACCCTACTTCTTCGGCCTTTCACACTCTCGTACATACTTGAAAAACTCAAAGTGGGAGAAAAGGCGTTGTACCTGAGTTCTGCCGACGTTTTCTGTTCTGCACCGTCCTCATGTTGTGAGCCAGTGCTCCTTGTGAAACTGCGCTGCGTATGAGGTTGTTGACGATGCTTCAAAAACCTTCATATCGAAAAATTCCTCTTCTTCGGGCTTCGTCGTTTGGTGATCTAGCCGGTGTCTTAAAAGGCATGCGAAGGAGACGAACCCGTCGAAATGCTGGCCTATGACGTAGTCAGCAGCTTCGTCAATGATAAGGAGTGGGCCAACCATTTGTCGAGAAATTCTCAACGAGGGAGGTCTATACATCGGATTTTTTTGGAGGGGGGAAGGAGAGCCGTTGCGGTTGTAGTTGAGAACAACGCTTTCTGGAGAAAGTTGTTATTGAGGTGGATATGGGGAGGGGCAGAGGGATCAAATGATTCTATTAAATATTTGTTGGAAAAAAGCTGGAATGTGAGGATTTGTGAAGAAGTTCGATGACAGCCGGTTTTGGGCAGACTCATTGTGGCGGAAGTGGAGTGAGTGAAGTGATGGCAAATTTTTCGGCCGGCAGGTTCAAGGGTTTTCTATGGAACTGGAAGAGGGTCATGGGATCGTATGGGATTGTGATTGGGCAGCGGATTTCTGGCCGCTGATTATGCTTCTCATCAATCAACGTCGACTGAAGGAGGTTATCGATGGGCGAACCGAGCCTATCAGAACAATCCGCTGCTTCGCTCTTTCATGAGGTAGCGGTACTCCCAACTCTCATTCCCACCGTAAGAAGCCAACTCTAATCCCCTCCATAAAGGAAGCCGAAAGGATTTCAAGACTGCTGTGCCTTTGAGAACTTCTGAGTCGAAGTTTGGGGCCCCTTCGGTTTTTGAAAATTCAAAAAATTATGAAGCAACGCAGACCTGAATTAACAGCAACATATCCATTAAAGGATAAAGCATTTGCCGTTGATCAATCCCTTTTTGGGATGCGGCACGCATTCTACTTCCATTTGTACATTCGTAGTGGCGTTTGAATGCGATGTGGCCTATACAATGACTTGCGGGGCCAGCCGATGTACAAGTCAGTGTTTTTATCCTCCCAGACAAGTCTGGTACCAATTAACCGACCCCGGAGGGATGGAAGGCTTGGTTGGCCCGGGCGACTCACGACCCAGGATTTGATCCCCGGACCGCTCGCGTGGTAAGCGTGCCACTTGCCACTACACCACTTCCGCCCATACCCTCCATTACTGATTGAATTTTACACCATATCCCTTATAGCGTGAATGCCCAAATAAAGTATATCCTGTTCACTTCTGAACTCAAATCATTGAAACAACACCAAGACTTAGGCAGCAGTTTCTAGAGAAGCGATGTCGAATCAGAGGAGGTGCTTACGGTGAAAAATTGAAAAATGTATTACAAAGGCAAACTAGACAAAAGTATGCGGAGTACGTGGTTGTGCTATTCTGCAAAGTTCTATAGTGGCTAGGATATCAAGATTGTAGGGCCAATCTATCGAAAACAAACATGTAATTAGAAAGGTATCACCTCAACACCTACTATTTACTTATCTGGACCACTATAATTTGAGAAATTCACGAATTCTCAGCGAAATTGGGCCGATGCTTCATGTGGAGAGGAGCATGCTCGGGAAAACAAGTAAAGGATAGCTCGCCGTGGTCCAAATAGGGTTTATTGGGTGCAGACGGCAATTCGTAGCCACAATGATCCGAAAATATTCACTAACAAGCGATAGGGAGGAGTAGTTGCGTAAATCTCATTTGAAAAACCGCACAACTGATGTGAATTGAGAAATCCTACCCAAACAACGTGCGTAGCAAACTTGGTTATTGTTGTCATGAAAACCACAGTAAACCTCTGTGGAAATCATCCAAGCTCTCGGTAATTGGCTGAACTCATGACCGTAACCGTGCGGTACGGTATTTGAGCCGATGACAAGTTGGTTTCACAGAGAGCGGTCGTTGGTCTTGATATGGTCACGAAGCAATGATGCACGCGAATGAAGATGTTGTGTGTGGAGAGCCAAAATGAGAGTGAAATCGATAAGAGGACAATGGCAGAATTGGCACGATCGATACGGAGGAGAGGCTGACGTGAGACGCCACACCGAGAGTGTGCCCCGGGATGGACAACATGATGGACGGACAGGCTTAAAGCGCACCAAAAGGCTGCGAAACTCCCAGCCCGGTTGACGGATAACGGCAATTATGAATCTAATTATTGGGCAATTTCGATGGTGCTAAATGTGCGGTAACTATGGGCCATCAGGATGAGAAATTGAAGGAAATCCTACATAAAACTTAGGAATACCGTAAGGCAGGCCCCGCCAAGATTAATCTGAACAGCCGACTTAAATCAAAGACCGCAATATTCACAGATAAAGACAAGGTTGAAGGTCAGACACACAAACGCCTCTGCAGATATTGTCACAAAGAACCCAGGCAGGTGTCTAGGCAGGGAAGGAGCAAGGCGTTAAATCCCTCTCGGCTGGTTGGATGGTTGGATTGTATCGAAGTTGTCAGAGATGGCAACTGCTCTTAACTTTGCATAGATTAGGCCTTGGCATTACCGTATAAGCCGAGTCCTATCAAAGTATTGGATTTTGATATAGAAAAAACGACGCGGTGGCGGAATCCTGATCAGAAATGTGACGGCCTGCAAGTTTCAGAAGATCCTCAAGCGAACGAACAACAACAGTGGAGTGCGACAATAGAAGGTGGCTTCGCTTCGATACACTGGATCATTCGATGAATTAAAGCTCGTCCTTGAGGTGAAGGCCTCGCCCCTGCGGTTACTAACGCAATTCTGAACAGGGTTAGAGGTAAAGCGCTCGCGGCCTCCGCCCGCCCGGGAACAATTTTTTCCCGCCCCTTTTTCTTTGGGGGGGACCTTTTTTGCAATCCACGGACGGATTGAGAGTTATACGGCGACCCCATGTGGCGTCCATTTTTCTTTACAAGATTCCTGGCGCGATTTGGTCTATACAACACTTTGCAAAGCCAGCTCTGTAATAGTTAGTGTTTTTGTCCTCCTTGATTACTTTGGTAAGCGTCCGTGGAGGAGTGTAGGGCTTGGTTGGCATGGATGACGTACCATTGGGGATTTGATCCCCGGCCGTACGCGTGGTCATTAGCGCTACCTGCCAATGCACCAGTTCCGTCCTCAGGTTGAGAAGCACAAAATCGTTATTTGGAAATTTGGCCTATGCAAACCAGCCCACAAGAAGATGCTCCGCATTCCTTGGTTATAGGTAGAGAATGTTTGGAACATCCCAAAGGGATCGGTTAGCATGAAACTGTTTATGCGATAAAAGCGGCTCTACTTTGTTTTTCTGCACGTGGACGGGTAAAGGGCTACTATGCCAACTCGAAATCAGAATAAGTACCTACAAAAATAGGTCGGCTTCAGTGTGTAACAAGGCGAAAGCCCTGTCGAACGCTTCTACTATTTTCGGAAAAGGTGGGATGCATGGCGCAACCCGGATATCTTTAAAACAGAACAGTTGCTCCTTTTGGGAAGGAGATCTGAGTTAGCCCAGCAATTCAACTAGCCTTTTAGAAGAAGATATACAATTAAATTGCACCTATCATACAATATCTCCCCAAGCGTGCATAATTTTGAAATTCCCGAGAGCCCTTGCTATAAGTGACATCACAATCGCATATTAAGACCTGCAGCTGATATCATTAAAATTCATGCCAGACTTGAAGCAAAGGGAGACTGGGAAGCCCATCAATGCTGAATGACGTGGCTGACGTCATCCACATCTGTGGAAAACAAAACTGATGGTGAGAGCAGCGCGAGAGCCAATGATGGTATGAGGAGGGCAATTTGCTCTTGGGCCCGCGGCAGACCTTGCACTCAGAATGATATATTTATAAAAGAGGGTGCCCTTGCGGGCGGGATGATCAATGCCGTAATGGGAGCCATGGTGGCACAATCCGAAAGTGATTTCACTCTTTTCTGCCAAGTTCGTGGGACAATGCCATTAGTGACGTGAAATCAATAGGAGTTCGCGATGAGCAAACTTTTTCTATTAGGTTATTGGAAAAGTCTTTACTCATTTTCCAATTTCTTTCAGCCTTCTTTTGCTTCATTAGTGCCGTCAACAATCAACAGGCATTGGGTTGGAGCATAATCTCCCAGCGTTTTTTTTTGAGCTACAAATTCAGTGAATACAAGTATACCAAGGAAATCACATACATCATTTGAAAGTACTTCTTCCTGCTCTACAAAACCTTGTTTGCATTTTCTTCTATATTGTAAATGTACTCAGATATGGTGCTTAGAAGTTGGAAAATCAAGGTGGGCGAAAATCTATATAGAGAAAAAAGCTGCCAAAATAGGAGTTTTTCGGAATCCATCGTCATCATCGAACCTTACTCCAGTCGACCCTTAATTTCAAATTCACGTCGTACAAATTGAGAATAATGAGGATTCTGAAAACGGGCTCAGTACCCTTTTTTGATTTCTAAATCCGGTAATTTCTTGCGAAATGGAATCAAAGTCGTAAATAATGACGAGAAGAACATCACTGATTAGTTTTATGCTTGGCTTTGCTTTTGGGTTTTGCTTTAAACGTTTTTGCCGAATGGGAGCCCTACGATATTGTGCTCATCAGAAGGTAACTACTGAAAGAAATCTTGAAGTTCTGAAGCGAAAAATTTGAAAAGCACTTTTGGAGTAGTTCCGTATCATCGGACATCCCTTCTTTCAGATGAACTGATAGCAATACAGGCTGATGGCAGTCTGTTGATGCCAGGTTTAGTGAACACACCAGGCCTGTCAGATCCTCCCATAAGGAGCTTGAAGATTTCATCTTCTTCATAATCGCGGACGAGCGTAGCCAACATAAAGAGAATTGTGCCATGTTTCCCAACGTAGTGCCATCGAGCCTATCCACTTGTTTTTATTATTGTACATCAGTAGCGGTGAAGTTCGGTGCAACAGCTGTTTTCTTGCCGAAGAATCACTACCCTTTTCCATAGTGTCTCGATGACGCTAAGTGCATGCGTCGTTTTTTAACAGTGAGGGCGATCGTTTTTGATTCGGCTCTAGTGCTAAATATACGAACTCTATAGCGTAGAGGTATCATACGTATGAATACAACACTTCCTAGAACCTAACTGTATATATTCGTCTCGACGAGTTCGCAAATCCCCGTGAAGTGGTCCAACAGGTAGGGGCTGGAATGGCTTTACGCACACAACTGTAGATCTCCACTGGCTACATCAAGGTCATCTAGAGCGACGAGAATAAATTTAGATTGTTTGTCGTAGGTATGCTAGGGGTCGCGTACCCTAGCATACCTACGTGCGGGGTCTTGGCCGAAATTGTTCCGATGCAAAGCGTTGCTACCCTGTGTATGAAACTAGGAGCTCGATCATCGTTCTCCGAAAAAGAAGCTGGACCACTGCCTAGCATACGAGAAGTGGTTTAAGTGCAACTATCCGGTTAAATTCTAGAAGGAATTGCATATCTACATGTATGGCACTGGAACGCTAATGATTCGGTTCTTTAGCAACAGAGCGACGAAAAGCATCGCACCTTTAGTGAAGGAGTGGTTTCGACAGCAGTTTCGACAGTGTGCTTTAACGAAGAAACCAATTCAGGTACATTCCTGAGTGTCATCGAAACACTATGCAAAAGGATAGCGAAATCTTCGGTAGAGAAGAGCTGGGAATATGAACGAAAAACTCGTCATATACGAAGAAAATTTTAGGAGGTTGTCTCAACAGACGTCTTCACTGACTAATTCCACACCTAGGCCCTGTTGGGGTTTTAGCAACTCCAGGAGATATTCACAAAGAATTCAATCTTCTTAACTTTTTCTGTCAAACAGTCGATTGTTTTGTTCAGTTGCAAACTTTCTTCTATAATCTAAAATTCACTGGGAATTTGATCATCTTGGGACTTTCTAGTAAAATTATTTTTCATTGCTCACTTTTTCTCCCTTTCAGTACCAGTATGCTAGTTCAGTAAGAAGGCTTGCCTTCAAAACATATCAGAATTTGATCTAATTCTGTTCAGCATAAACTTTCTGAAAGTGTATACTGAGTTCACTGTTGATCTTCCGCAGTTGCAAAAAAGACTGCCCTTTCAAAACAATCAAGAATATTCAACAAAATCAGAAAAGCACCAGGCTAAAACATATGGCTGATAACTTCGGGTCATCTTGATAGAATCACAAGTTAGACTGCAGTATTGGGAGGAACTTTTATTTCATTAAACGCCACTGAAAATGTTATAATTGTCGGATGGAAAAAATGCACTACTCTACACTGTACGCACATTGATCAGTTGACGGAACCGGATAGAAAACCGTAGCATGCAGATTATTCGGTGCGCAATTTATGCGGTACACTCTCATTAGGTTAAACTAATTCTACACAAACACATAACTGCACTGATCTCTGTATTCGGCTATAATTTCGTGATGCCCTGCAAAAACGTTCGGAAGAACCTTGCCCGAACTCTTTTTCACTAATTAAAAGCTAGAAATGCCGTGCAAGCAAAGCTTTAACTTTTTACAAGGCACCAAATGTTGTCGGAGCGGGTGGCCCGAAGCCGTCAGCATAAACAATCAGTGTCTTTCGCATTTCGTTTGCGTAAGTTGGGTTGATTTATGAGCAACAAAGACGGAGGCACACTTTTAGCAACGCTTTGTACTAATATTTTATTTTTTTAAAGATCTTCAAAAGATAAGCCTTGCAAGTTAAGGATACTAGATTGAAAGGCCCACTCCTAGATATAGGCATCATAGGACGGTTGATCTCAAATCTGCCCTTCGAATCTCCAATCGACAACATGTGGTCAGCCCCTGGCCAAGGAAGGCATTCATTCTCATGGAATTTTTTGTTGAGACCCAGATATTTATATCATTCAAATCAAATTCAAACGTTAATTACAAATATGGAAACCTGGAACTGCAAAAAGTGAAAAACCACAACCCAGCGAACCAAACAAGAAACCAACCCCCCCCAAAACCAACCAACACCCCAAAACGCCGAACCCCCCCAACTTGCCAAGAAGTTGTGAACCTTCAAATTTTGGGCGGAAGGCAAAGCGTTTATTTAATAAACGTGCTAGAGTCGGGCTTTCAAGGCTCACCGGGTGGAGTAGAGGTAGTGCCCTCGTGAATTTCATGTCTAAGAACTTGACATCCGGGGAAGAGCGAGAGGCACTTAAAACTACTCCGCGACAACTCTGAAGGCCTGGAAGTCGTGCGCGATTAGATATGTACAATGCTCGTTATTGTTAGCAACTTTTGACTGTTTCAAGGTTCCTTGGCAGGGTTCATTTTGCGTTTCAGTTATCATGTTGGCTAATCGGTTTTGAAGCTCTAGGCGATACTCGAGGTCCAAGCACAAATGTCCAGGGAAGTTGTGGTACAAATATCTTTCTAGAACTTAATAAATCTTTGATAATATTGATAATTCTGCAAGCATTATTGCTAAGTATTATTGTATTTCTCTACAACAGTCCGTGCAGCCGGTACCGTACGGACCCCGGAATTTTCTGTTATTGAACACTTTCCATTAGAGCTTGGTGCTTCATGACAGCATGCTCTTTGTATGTCGTCCCATGGGTAGAACTGTTGCAAGTTCGGGGATTTTTGAACGGTTACTTCTGATTACCGTGCCAGAAACATAACCTTTTGGACTTTGAAATGGCATCGGGTAATAGGGATTTTGATCTTGAAATTAGGTTGTTATAAATACATTGCTGAAGTTAATTACTTAAACATCTGGGACGGTAGCAAAGTACCCTTAACTCGCAATCAGAAGTAACGATCGGAGATTCTAAGCAAAGAATAAAGAATGGAGAGTGCGATCCAGCCCAGATCAAGCAAGAGCTTCCTACTTTAGATTTCAGACGACAAAATATCAGGAAACGAATAAATAAGAAAAAAAAGGTTGCAAAAGTACCTGAAGATTATGGATCGCAGCTGCATTCTTTGATTCCTAACAGGTTGAGCTGGTCAGAGAAGAAAAAAGAGCACGGGATTGAGGAGGCGCAGTCACCACGTCTGACACGTATGACCCTCCAGTGAAAAGTGCTTCGGAGTACTTTTTAGTGAAGGATCAACGTGGCCTCTGCGTCTCTTTCAACCCCACAGTATTTTTTTCTCTGATTAGTTAGGAATTAGGTTTACAAGTTAACTGTCTAACTTCAAGTCAAATTGGTTTTTTTGGTTATGATCTAACTGTAGGTTAAACAAGACTTAATGTGTTGAGAAGCGCTCTGAACCAGTTATCTAAACTGACTTTGGTCTGAGCTAATCTCGACACGTTAAGTCTGAATTAATGAAGGTTTGCTACCGTCCCAGTTATTTAAAGT
>MU871822.1:9142-19623 GCA_036418205.1 Ostertagia ostertagi | reverse complement strand
AGACCCTGCCCACCAACCCCACACTTTTACCCGGTCTCTCCAGGCCGATCCCCAGAAGCTAGGGAATTTCATGACAGACATACTGGACGACAGAACGACAGACGAAACGCTTTATAGTAAGTAGGATCCTTTATCATTATTGGTTATATGCAGCTGACGGAGTGGCAAGAAGCGGCGTTTCCACACGCACGGCCAGGGGATCGAGTAATCGACCGCACGCCGTCCAGTCTAGCCAGCCTTCTATCACTGCGAGTTCAGTAGATTAGCTCTGGAGTTGTCGAGGGAAAAAATTGATGACTTGAATATCAGCTGTTTACCTTTTTCGAATGATAATTGAGCTTAAGTAGTAATCAATTGAAATAGTCAATTGAGAGAGATGCGAAGGGTAACGGGTCGGCGAGGTGCACGTGAATCGCACGTGGCCGCCAAGGGCTGGAAAGACGATCGCCAATGGGGAGAAAAAGGTGAAAAAACAAAGTTTCGTGTGCAACCTGTGTTGTACACCATTCGATAGTATTTTTCATGGGAAATCGAATGATGCACATTTCAGTTCCAAAGTCCATCTGGACAAGCAAAAACAAGGACATGACGAGCAGTGATGTTTGGGGCCACACCACGGAAGGAACGCTCACCTGCGACCAAATATTTTACCTAATTCCTACAGAGAAGTAACCGAGTCTACGTCGGTGGAGAGATTCCTGGCTATCTTCTCAGGTTTCCGCAAATCATCTCCTCTAAATGTGGGGAATGTCACATAATAGGTCTACTACTACTGCTGGAAACTGATCGAAGATTCTCATTTGGAATGGAAGAATGGGATGATGAGCGCAGATACGACACGTTCGGCCAGCTCGAAAAAAAACATTCATTCAATCTCACAATATGGTGGACCGGATTGGGTACGTGGCGTATTCTGAGGGTGTTGAGATCCATGTTTCTGTGGGATGATCAGGCTGCATAGGAGGACTTATATGCGCATCACATACAAAGTATATTCATTACTTCTCGGGATGGAGGTCGAGTGCATGGCGCAATCCTAGATGGAGCTCTTTCAGAAATTGAAATATAGCATCTTGTAGATCTCGAGCAGAGCTATCAGATGGTATAAACTGCAGGTCGCGTGAACCATTTCTTCAAGAGTTATGGCGAGGCGACGGTTTGCGACGGTTTCTACTCATCCGGTATGGACGAAATAATTAGAACGTTTCGTTCCGCTCTTTCCCAAGGCGAACCTTATTATTTCGCCAATCCCCGGAGCTCATCAGTGAGTTGGGATTGGCGAAATAAAGACACAGAAGGAAAGACGAATTAACCTTGAATTGAAGTACAATTTCATCGCTGAAATGGGCTTTCTGATATTGCTATGAGGTGGAGGAAGCGCAGATGCCACGTTGACCCTCTGGTTGAATGTACTCTACTGAATGTACTGTACTGTAATGTAATATCACAGGAGCCGAGTGTATCGATCAACGGCCGATTCAACGGCAGCTGCGGCGCGATTGTCACTGGGTCAGATTTGCTGAAATCCCGAAAAAAACCGTCGAAATCTACACCCTCGATGAAAAGGTTCCATTCCATTTCCCAACCTTTTGAACAGCACGCGGTAGGGTTAGATAGAGCTAGATTTGCTACTATCAGGCAGTATTGGAATTGCTATGAAAGCCTTCCATTCGAAGAGATATAGTCTCTCAAAATCCGTCGAGGGAGCGTCGAGGATGCTGAAATTTTCATGCGAGTTTTTGCCACTTAAAAGGCAATATCTCTCCAATTCGCAACATGTCAAAAAAATGACAGTTTTGGAAAGCGGTGGGTCTGTGCTTCTAAAAGTCCGCCTAAATTGTTCCCAAATTCCTTACTGACAAGATAGCGTGGAAGTTAATCGAGACTTTGGCCACCTACAAAGCCGCTCCCTTCTTCACCATTGCAAGTGTAATTCGTTGGCAACGCTTGAAATGTGTCTAGAATACATTCTTCCAACATAAGCAATAAGAAAAGGGGCAATCGTCATCATCCGATTTTGTCTGGGTATAGGCCATGCATCCGACCTTCACTCGAAGTTGCAGAATCGATTGAAGGTGTATATGATCATGACCAGTTGACAGAAGCTGCATTGTAGTAAACACATTTCGTAACTCCTATACCTAAGGAACAGCTTCATTTGCCCAGGGCTTTCCTTCACGGTTGTCGTTTTTGCGACAGCGTCCCTAACAACAGTGTCATTCTCAACGAGGTATTAAGGGAGAAGGGAGCGGGCGGTAGATAGAGGAGGTGCCTTTGCAGCGCGTGTGCACATGTGGCCCCGTTCCTTGCGGAGATGCACTTTCATTCTTTGTACTGCTTTCAAATACGCCCTTCTCATAAAGGTAGAGGAATGGAGCGACTGAAATAGCATGCCTTTTTTTCACAAACCTCGTTTACTGCTGCGCTACCCCTTTTAGTCCTATTTGCACCACGATGCCAATGATGTTACTGACCCCTCTGTCGAGCACTTCCTCGCAGGGTCAAGCAGGGCGTCGCGGAAAATTGTGAAATACGATCCCCCCTAGCGGTCGATGTCCATGAAACGATCCTCTTCACGAGTCGAACTAAGAAATGTTGTCTAACCTTCTTCTTCTTCTTATTCTTTAGCGTCTGTCCCGCTTGTAGGCGGGGTCCGCTTTTCTGATGTGTTGACGCCACTTTTCCCGATTAAATGCTTGATCGGGGTGGATGTTAACCGACTTCAAGTCTTCGTGCAACGTATCGAGCCATCGCTGCTTCGGGCGTCCCTCTAGGCCGCTTTCCGGGCACGTCAAGGTTGAGACCGATCTTACGGACACTGTCATCTTTCGCGCGAAGGACATGACCATACCATCGAAGACGGGCTTCGCGCATCTTGTCGACAATTGGAGCCACACCGAATCGCTCTCTGATGACATCGTTTCGAATGTGGTCTAATCGTGTGACTCCGGCTGTCCAACGCAGCATCTTGGTCTCCATCACACTGAGACGGGCTTCGATCTCTTTAGTCGTAGGCCAGCACTCAACACCGTAAATTGCGAAAGGTCGGATGATATGGGAAGTTGTCTAATTATCTGCCAAAACTGTTCATAAGAAAAGTTACTGCTATCACCGTTCACCACAAAAGTTGTTCAAGAAGTAGAATAGTAGGACAAGTGAAAGAATGATCGCTATTAATGAGTCCTACCAACAAAAGAAGCAACAACGGCGAACTAGTCATGGCCAGGATGGGTGCTGAAGACTTGGGTTTGGACGATCCCTTTTGAGAAACATTGGGTTTGGACGATCCCTTTTGAGAAACAAGGAAGGTGGTTCAGTGATATATTTATTGAGCAGAGAGAATATAAGCGTGGCCGTTCCCAACGCTGTAGGTATCGAGAGTGTGTGCCCTTAGAACAATTCCGCGCACCGCCTCCACTTGATAGCGGGGGCTGGGCGCATACATAACAGCAGGGGGCGTCGACGAGAAAAAGCCAGACTATGGCAGGATCCCCTCTTCCTTTACTTCCTTTGGAAGACTACCAAATTTAGTACTACACAGAGTATGTTCTCAATTCTACACGTCCCCCTTTCGTTGAAAGGAAGCCTTGTAACCGCCTTCGCCAGCTGTGTGTTGACTGGACTTTGGCGTTGACCGTGGAGCAGCTTATTTACTATTGAAATTTGAACAAAATTCAAATGATTATAACTTTCTTCAAATATGACGAATTTTCAATCTGAAAGCAGATTTGGAAGTTTTGTGAAGAGCTCTTTCTGATACGAAAATTATAAGAAATAACAAATTTAGATCAATTAACGAGGAAAATTCATGATGAGCACGAGTTTTTACACTTTCCGAAGCCATAACTTGCTTCATTTTCGTCAAATCTGAAAAGTTAATATGGCAGACAAAACTAGAAGATTTTCTCTATCAAACGTTACTAAAGCAGCTCTATACGTCCAGTATTAAAAAATGGCCACGTTGAGGATTTTTGCAAAATTAACGAGGAAAATTCGTGATGAGTGCGAGTTTTTACACTTTCCAAAGCCATAACTCCGTTCAAACTCATCCAATCTGAAAAGTTAATACGTCATCATAAACTAGAAGATTTGCTCTAAACGGTTACTGAAACTGCTCAATACGTCCAGTATTAAAAAATGGCCACGTTGAGGATTTTTGCCCGAGTACCGCCGAAAGGTACTTTTTCGCTGCATTGGCACTATTTCAACGACTATAGCTCCTTTCAGGGGCGATTATGTACAAAAGTAGGAGCAGATTCGGAATCCACGTGCTTTTCTCTTTCCAAAAGTGTAAAATTGTTTAGCAATCTCAACTTTAACACTTACATGCTTATGAATTTGACGCTGAAGGCTGCATTTCTTGTTAAAGTGTACTCCTCCCTGTAATTTCACATGAACCCTTTCAGAATCCTCTTGATTTTTCCTGAATTGAGATTCTTTCTCCAGAGCCGTAGTTGAAGCGCGCGCAACTAACTGGGCCCACTCTGGGATGCGCCGTGTGCTTCACATCCCTTCAGATTTGAGGACTCATTTGAAAGTTAAAACCGTCGGAAAACGTGTTTGAAACGAGTTTCGGATGCTTTCTGTTGTGTCGATATAAAACAATGAGATAGTTAAGAATCACTACGCGGACACCTTTGAATCACGAAGAATTTTATGTGTCAGGATAACATTGTTATTGAAATCCTCTGGCCTTCCCGTGGCATGGCATCGATTCGATCCTTGATGTTTGTCCTCCGACAGTGATGATCCTACTGCATCGATCCGGCCCGATCTCTTCCTTCCAGCGGGCCAATACGACCCCCCCCGTGTCGAGGATTCCTCAACGCATGCTTGACCCTGGTTCCTCGGCCCTGGAGGTTTAACGTGGTCAACGCGGCATCTGCGCCTCCACAATCCCGCTATTCTTCCTTTCTTTAACCAGCTCCATTAAGAAGAGTTAGTGCCATTTATTAGAGGTTGAACTACGTGGTGTTGAAGATGCACCTGATGCAAGCAGAGTGAAAAGCTGACAGTAAACCCGTATAAAGTGTGAATTTTGACAATGAATAGTTTTTCATACTCTAAACAAACATAATAACAAAGAGCTAACTTCTTTCCCCAACATGATCCCATCCATGGTCCCCCATTAATGTAGGTCGCTAGATTTAGATTGATTTGGGATGAGCGTTCGAAAACAAGTGTGTGTATTGGTTTCGACACGGATGACCAGTTCGACCTAGTATCCTTCCCTTGTGAGACCAGTCGACACATCCAACCGGGAACTTGAAAAGACAGTTCATTCAGGAACATATACATTAGAGATGTACCTCGTGAGATTTCGTAAATATAAATGCTATAAAATCTCAAAAAGGAAGGAATCAATGCAACACCCTGATACTAAAAAAAACATACGCGAGCTTATCAAAGCCGCTCAGCAGCATTAGGTCAGAGAAGAGATGAGCTAGAAATCATGGCAGAAGTCAATCCAGCTTAAGCGCGAAATGTATGAACGCTCACTGACTTGCTTGACCCGAGGTGACTGCAAAGCTATCTGCAACGCATCACACCCACCGTCTCGGTTGTCTTCTGGTATCATAATCTCTTCTTCATCTTTGTTGTCTATTACTTTGAAAAACTGGCAAGTTCGATCCCGCCGCCCCTAAACTAGAAAAGTCAGCTCTGGGAATCCTTTCAGCTTTCCAAATGAGTGTCTGACATGAGAGCTGAGCTGCTTCATCAGTAACTCCTTTTAACTTTTGCACTTTTTTGGAACTCTGGTAAGTTTGGAAGAGGGAGCGAGGTTGAGAAAGATAATTAGCTTTTGTTTGATGTCTGGCCCAATTTGACCCATCGGCACAGGCCACATGGTCATAGAGGCAAAGAGACTATGTTTTCGGTCTCGAGGAAGTAACTAAAGAAACGAGGAATCGGTTTATGTGTATGTGTATGTAAGGTGCAGCTGATTAAGCAAGAAGCTTCTTCAGCGAATGCTGAGTGAAGGAACGATAGTAAATGAATTGAAGAGAGACAGGAACAGGATTGGTAGCACCGAAAAAAAACCAACTTAAAAAGAAAGTAAAGAAAAGAGGATAAAAATGCTAAGGAGTGCTCGGACTATGTATGCATGAAATCCAGGAAACGAACAAGGTATAGGTATAAGGTACAATTTATTGAGGTGGTTCGCTTCGTCTCTCAATCAGACGAGCATCGCTTTCGCCATCTTTTGAGACTAATGCGCAAGGGTTGGCAAAAACAAATAGTTTGTAATAATAAAAAAATGCTTGTTTCTTTCTGCCGACCATTGAAACTCTTCAGTGTGTAGGGCCGGCAGAAATGAATGTAAGAGGTAAAGTGATTAGATCACTTCATTTTATCAACCACACACTTGGCGTGTTTATTTGTTGCTGGACATGTATGTGTTTACGTATGTATGTTCAGAATTGGGGAAAATATGATGACAAGATAGAACTTTGCGGAATACAGCTACTGCACAAGCCACTGCGCTTGTACAGTAGCTGTGTTCCGCGAAGTTCACTTTCAAGTTTTTCATTTCCGGAACGAGTGGCCAAATTGGAATTCTCCCATCAACTATTTCATCACTGGATAGCAGGGTGAATATCGGTCGAGGATCTTGACAGGGAGGTTCTACCTATCAGGCTGGGTCATAGGGGGTCGTACTACTTGTGAGGTCAGTAACAGCAGTGGCATCGTGGTGCAGATAGGAGTAAGAGGGTGTAGCGCAGCAGAAAACGAAGATATGTGAGGAAACATGATTGAAATATTCTTTGCAGGTTCATTCGCTGCATTGTTCTACCTTCATGGAAGGAGGTATTTGAAAGCAGTACGAGAACGAAAGTGCATCTCCGCAAGGAACGGGGCCACATGTGCACACGCGCTACAAAGGCACCTCCTTCATATTTCGCCCGCTCCCTCGCCCTTAACCCTTTGACGACAATGCGGATTTGCACGTAGCGTGCTCGTGGGACCACGCCTCTTTTTGGCGCGCCCAACTCTCGCACAAAATGGGCAAAATTGTCCCTAAAAGCAGTTTTTCTATCAAAATTTTGAAATTGCAGAGTATTAGTTACAATCCCTTCAAAGACCTTTTTAATTTTGAATCTAGATATTACATTTCCAATTCTATATTTAGTGCCTTTTTTTAAATATTCCTAAGTCCATGTTCCTTTATTATATTCAAATCACCTGTAATAATATGTCCATAGTGGTTATATACATATTCCTTAAAATTGCTGTTTTCACATATGCATTTGCCGTGAATTATTCTATTGATTTCATCATTATCAATGTTTTTCAAAAACCGATTATAATTATAGATTTGGCTAGAAACTGGTCGATTATATTTGAACACAATTCTGATAGGAGTGATAGACTTACTTCTAGTAATTTCATTACCTATAATCCTTTCAACATATTTGCCATTTATAATTCTATTAAATGGCAAGTGATCATAGATACGGTTATCATAATCAATTATAATATTGTGGAATTTAATTACAGGTTTCTTAATTACAACTTTACAGTATTGAAAGTAGGCTAGCAGACAAAAGACTAAAAAGCTACTCTTTTTATCAACACTGCAAAAAAGTCAGGATTAGAAGACAGCTTAATTAATTTGTTAATTTTATGAGCTCAAAGGTTGTAACCTTTGAGCTCATAAATGACCATTTAACATGCTGCTCTGTTTCTTGTCGTACCCTGAAGTTACAAAAGGGCAATGTATTAAAACTGATCGTATCAGAGCTTCGAAAATGACAACATGAAGACTCAATCAGATCCTTCTTACGTTATATTTCTAGGTACTCAACCCAACAGTGATGGCACGGCCTGTCAGCCATGTAGCACACTCGACTGTTTCTGCAAGGTATGACAGATTATGACAAATTTCGCTATTTCAAGATGTAATTTGTTCACAGAAGTAAAGGTGCATTTTATGAAGCTTTCCATCTGACATACCGTTGCCAGGGCAGGTGTGTAGTGCTTAATAGAGGACCTCATGCTGATACTCCATTGGTCCTCCAGTTTCGCTAAAGCCTGCCGTGTGATGCGCGCGATAGCGGGCGGAGCAAAACTGGTACTAGTAATGTACGGCACCACGAGAGGGAACGTTTTGATCCAAAGAATCAGCTGCCAATTGTGAAACTTGGCGGAGGCTTGATAAGGTTGCCTTGGAAAAAAGTGGGACCACGCTACACGACTGAGGTAGCGATGAAGGCAGACGTTTGCTGTCATGTTTTGGAAGGTGTCATGTATCCGTAGGCATGGCTGCCGCACGACCTGGACTTTGTCTGTCGGCAGAGCAGCGACTCAAAGCATCGGGCCTCTCACATGCAGGAGTGGTTTCGACAGCATGGGGTGCTTTTAAAAGACCAGCCAGGCCAGACTCTTGAGCCAAACATTACAGAACCACTAGGGAGGACCTACAAATTCGTATGTCAATGAAAGAGCCACGAAGACTGTTTACTTACAGGAGACTGTTTACTTGACTGTTCTGTTGGGTTATACATTATTTAAATCAAATAAACGGATCAAGTGATCTTTCACCTGCCTTCATTAATTTCGAAAAATCTAAAATTTTCTAAACCCAAATTTGAGCTGAAGGTTGAAATTTTCTGTGTGGATCATAAAACACGTAGTTAATAATTGTTGCAAATTTGGAGACGTTCCAGTGACTTTCAAAAGAGAAATCATGAAAAAACCGTTTGTTCATAAATTTCTGGCCACTACTGTACCTTTGGAAATCTGCGAATTCCGCAAAAGAGTCATTCTGGCCCTCTTATTAATGTGTTCTGAAGTCCAATTTGTTGCATCAATAATGAAAAGCTAGGCCTCTGGCAGATTCGAGCAGAGAAAGGGACACCATCGACAGTGTACGACAGCATTAATGGTGAAGTTCCTAGCATTAGTTGCATGTACACTGTTTTGTGTGGTGCTATAGGCAGCTGCCACTTCTTGGACCAGCTTACCGCTGGATAGATTGCTTTCTTAGGTTTCTGGAAATCCACCACTGCAGAGATTGTTTTATAGATTTCAAGACGTCTGCATATACATATCTTAGCTGTCACAAACTCCGCTAAGCATGTCAGTAAGCTCAGCAGTAAAAACATCGAAGAGCACTGGTGAGAGCACGCCTCCTTAGGTATTTGTACTCCTCGAGAACGGCCACCAATCCCACGCTGACCCGATCTCGGCAGGCGATTCGCAGGAGCTAGGAAATTTTGAGGCAGACGCACAGGACGACAGAGAGACGAAAGACGAAACGCTTCATAGAAGTAGGAATAATTATTTTCTGGCTCTTCGCCGTTTCATAGTTGTGAAGTCACCCTAAGAAAATGAGTTATATCATGAGGAACAGCAAAATCCGACTGAACTGATTGATTGATATTTGTCACAATCACAGCTTATTCTCGTCTTTACCACATGACGATATAAATACATCTAAATATAACACAATGCGTTTCATAATTATAAGGTCACCCTGTGGAAATGAATATTGCACAGTATAAGAAACAACAAACCTGACTGTGAAACTGAATATTTGTTATAAACATACCCATTATCCAGATTCTGGCATGTTTTATATCGGTCTCTAGCAAAGGAGGCCAAGTTTATGCGTGGTACTCGGCACCGTTCGGGAGTCTTTGCAAAGCAGTCCAGAAAGTCCTACAATGTATACAGGGGTGGCCAAAAAAGAGACACTTTGCCCATGGCGCACATCATCAAACTTTTCGTCGCACAGGGTGCCGCTGTTAATGAAAGTTTTACGGCAAAATATTCCCTTAGATGTCCTCCCATAAGTAGAAGCAGGCCCTCCTTCACTGCCCTCACCGTCCTCAAAATATGACGTCATCTTCCATCACCGTTCAGCTCAAGAAGGGCTATAGTAATCAATTCAGCCTGAACTAATGCGCTAAGTCTGCCTGTCTGTCTGTCTGTCTGTCTGTCTGTCACGAAATTCGGTATTAAGCGGACAACAACCTACAGGGTCCAGGTCAAGTTTGGGATGGGTGTACCATATCTCGAGAAGTAAAAAACACACATCAGCCTAAGCGGAGCCCCGCCCACAGTGGGCGTGGCGTGCATCGAAATGAGGTACTTGATTTCAAATTCAGTCACAAAACAGCCTCGAGACCGGGACAAAAGTGGGCATAGGTGTGCGTTGGTAAGCCAGATCGAATTGAGGAGACCCACCCTCGGTGGGCGGGGCGTTCTCTAAAAAAGCGGTGCTCAATGAAAATATTCATAACTCGGTTAGGAGAAAGCCTACAGAGCAGAAAAGAAATTAGTGCAGGGAGCAATGTCTAAGGTATTTCCAGCATACATGACGTGAAGCGGAGGCCCGCCCACAATGGGCGGGGCGTCTCCTGAAGTAGACGACGTTTTCTACAAGAGCTCATAAATCGCTTCCGCGACGAGGCTTATAACTCGGTTCCTAGAAGACTCGGGGACCGGGAAAAAAGTGGATAAGTTCGTATAATGTA
>MU871821.1:8263-20621 GCA_036418205.1 Ostertagia ostertagi | reverse complement strand
TAAAAGGCGATTGAACCCATTCGGACCGTTCTGAACAAATCACTTATATCGGATTTGTTTTCGATCTTCATATTTTATTGTTTATTTTTTCGAGCGCATTTAAGTGCGAAACGTTTCAAAAGCCCCTTGGAAATTGTTTTCCTCCGAATAAGAGCTACAAAACCACGAGATTTGACATTAGGAGTGGAAATAGTTGGAAGGAATCGCTAATCAGAGAATTTTCAAATAAACCTACTCGATTTCGGCCCAGATCAGCGAGGTCGTTATTGGCCAATGCGAGGAGAATTTCATCGACCCCTACCATACTGAATCGTTCCTAAGAATATAGTAGTAGATAGATTATAGTGATTCATCGTCACTTGTAGAATATTAAATTTTGTTCTATTTGAAAGTTACCATTTCAATATGGGTTAGTTGCTGAGCGATCGTCTTCGGTTCCGGACAGACCGTAATAAGGCCACACTAAACAAACAATACATTTGATAAATAACCAATAACAAATCACATGAATATTGTAAGGCCACCAAATAAAAGCTGTGCCTTAGGGCATGATCACGAAATGCATCATAGCGTTGCTTGCTGTTGTTTACTGTTTATAACTACGTTCACTTGTTAATTACATCATTACAGTCATACTTAAAGGACGAATTCACGATGAAAAAGCAACCCATTTCAAATTAACCTAGGGATGGTGAGTGGTACACGAAAGAAGGAAGAACCATGAGAAACGGCCCAGAACCCGAGAAATGGTACCCCTTCCTTGCCCGTTGATTCGAGCATTGATGCGACTCTCATCGCTGTGCCCTCTTCAACACTACGCTCTCTCAGCTATCTAATCACTCGCCACGTATTGAACTACGGCGAGTGATCAGATGATCGGTGGGCGGAGATCGCCGGACCCGCCAGCTTTGAGGCATGATAGGTCGCCGAGGTCAAATTTTTCCATGCGAATTGCGCGTCAGTTCGCACCCTCAGGAGGTCCGTGGGTCCCTCAACTAGGTCAGTTTCCCTTTCTTCGACCTTCATTCTAATCGTGAATTCCTCCTTTAAGTCAATGATAGCATTGTCCACTATGAAAATTACCCCAACTCTCCGCACAATCATTAGCCACCGATCTATGTCAACTTAATCCTAAATACCCTTGATCCAAAGACGAATGGCTTAACGTGATCACCACACCCTCACAAGTTGCGCGTTGCCTACGGCTGATTGTGGGAAAGAACTGTGTTATGAATTAAGGACCCGGAGAAAATCAAAGATCAGGAACTGTAACCTACTATTCGGCATCTCTCCTAATATTACTCAGATAAGGCTGTTGTGGACACCGTAAATCTTCAAAAATACCTTCTAATTAAAAGGGACAGGACCCTTTCACTATTATTTTTTAGAACGTGCACCAGCTTCTACAAGCTGTGCACCATTGGTCCATTTTTCCGCCTCATATTTTCCGAATCACGGTAACATGCAAAGCTAGCCAGTGAGGTTTATGCAAGTTACCATGATATCCGATTGAACTGGCCGCTGTGTGTTCTCATTCAAAGTTTTCTGAAGGTTTTTCACGGCTTTGTTATATCGATCCATTTTGTTCAGCTGAAATATCGGAGAGTTGAAAAATGTTCAAAGTAACGCAAAAAAGGAGTATTAAAACTAAATTATTACATGGATCGCGGAGAGTCGCCTGCCAGTTCAGCTAGCTCGTTGCTTGTACGTTCGATCAACGGCACACAATCCAAGCAATTCGCTCAATCTGAAAATTCATACAATCACAACTTATTTACCAACCTAATAAGAAAGGATAAAAAATCATGGTAATTCATGATAAGCAATGGTAGTATACATATAGTAGATGATAATACTAGTCATCCCATCAACCCATCATTACGACCAACTCTGCCAAAGCCACACCCCTTTTGCAGCAATTTTCATGGTTTTTCGTCGCTTGGCCCATCCATAACCTCTATGCGAACTCAAATTCAAAGCATGTGCAATCGATTAGGATCTAGCCAAATGAACATTGTCGTGACATACGTCTGAACTTTCTGATGATTAACCTACATATGTCCATACCACTTTTTAGAATCGGTTCTATTAATATCTTGACGACGCCAGTTACGTGCGCATCTACCCATCCCTTTTAAAAATTTTGCAAAATTATTATTTTACTAAAATTCATTATTAATGAAAGTGTACTAGCTTCTAAACCCGATTATACGTGCTGTCAATTATTGACCACGAAAGAGGTAGACTTCAATAAATTCTCCTCCATGTGGAAGTGCGGACTTATGCGTCCCACGCTGTCGTCAATGCATTAAAGGTAGATTTTACGATGAAGAGGGCTTATTGGAAATAAGGTAGAGGTGGTCAGTAAGCAGGAGATGAAGAAGAAACCATGTGAAACGGCCCGAACCCGAGAAATGGGACCCTTCCTTGCCCGTTGATTTGCGCATTGATGCGACTCTCATCGCTGTGCCCTCTCTCTCTGCTATCTAATCACTCGCCACGTATAGACCTGCGGCGAGTGATTAGATAGTCGGTGGGCGTACCCCGCCAACCGCGCCAAGAGTGAGCCATGCTAGATCGCCGAGGTCAAATCTTTCGCTGCCAATTGCGCGTCGGTCAGCACCCTCAGGAGGTCCACTATGCAAATTTCCCTTCTTTCGACCTTCGTTCTTATCGTAGAATCCTCCTTCAAATAGTAACTTCACAGATGCGATAAAATCATTACCTTGTTCGCATGTGCTCACTTCTGAAGTCATGCGGTATGCTGGTAGCCCATTCACGGCATAGACGGAGCAAATGCGAAAACATCCGATCTCGACCTTCACGGCAGAAATTCACCGCATCCGCGTTTTGGGTGAACATACATTGCTGAAAAAAAGTAAAATTAGCAGCCTTTCCATATCACCATGTGGAATGCGCTGGAAAAACTGCGTGTGCACTATGCAGAGCAACCCTTTTGCGGATGCCAAGCGTCCACTTCTAATCAGTGTCGTAATAGCATTCTGAAAAATGTTTGGCCTACACAACACAGAGTCTGCCATGTATATGTAAGCCAGTGTTTTTTGAAATTGTTTACACCAGGCAAAACTTGGGTAAGAACCCGGCCATAAAATAGTGGAGCAAGTTGCGATTCCATATGAAACCACTTGGATTGCTGGCATGCCATCATAAGTCCCACTTTCATTAGCAACTTTTTTTCACCACCTAAGCTTTTTCGAAACCATCAGAACTTTAAAATATAGTCTATAGTATAAAAAGTACAGTCTGGAAATATCTAAACATAGCCAGTATTTCATATCATCATCATAAATATCATAGTATTTCATATTTGATTTCAAGTCCCACTCACTGCGTTGCGAAAAAACACAATTCCCCAAAACTTGTTGCGTTTTCATTCGAGGACATTGCTCATTGATTTCTCCAGAAGCCCACACGTCAACTGCCAATATGTCACGTAAGGGACCCCTCTAGGGAATTTGCGTGGCTAAAAATGAACGGAATATTACTACACACCGAGCGGCATAGGGAGAAGGGCTTTCGAGTCCATTTTTACCTAGTTTTCGTAAGTGACACATCCCTGAGAACTGGGCCACGTTTCGAGGAAACTGGCTGGACCACGACACCACATCTATCGTATAGCCCTGACATTACTCCATCGTACTATCACCTCCTCAGCTCCCTGAAGCAGCAGCTAGAGAAAAAAGTCAGTAAATACAACCACCCCAAAAACGACCTCCGAACTCTTCATCCCACAGCTCCACTCGTTCTGGAGGAATGCATCCATTCGCTCCCTAGCAAATGGATGCATATCAGCGATTATGATGGTGGTTATATTTTGATCAATGTTTTCCAGGAAAGATAAAACGTGAAAAATGAAAGTGTCGGACTTCGGACAACACTGTGGACAGTCGAGGGTAGGTTGGGCGTGAACAAGATAACGCGTGGCAATAAAGCGCGCCTTGAGGAGACCACGTATCAGGCGACATATGTATTGGAAGAATGGATTCAAAGTGTTCGAATCCGGAGAATAGAGACAAAATGATCGATAGTATATATAGGATCCAGAAGAAAAGAAAATGTTACAGGCAGAGTGGAACCACCAAAAAGAGTCTTCAATGAGTGCATTACGAGATCCAAGTACAGCGATTCCCCTCGCCAACATTTGTAACAGATGTAGGGCGGGAATTTGAACGTGTAACTGCCCTTCTGGTTCTCCGAATTGTTTACGAAAACAACAAAATTTCTTGGTTTTTTACGTTATTATCGTGAATCATAGATGTCTGTCAGCGATTTTGTGGGAGATAGAATCGTGACTTTTCCGTGGACGATTCCCTTGACAGCCGAATTTTAGTCTTGAGTGGAGTGGTGGCCTTGCTGGAGGCGATGAATGCCATGGTTGTAAACCCTCAGGGACTTTTCTCCAATTTCAATACAAGACGTGAAACGAAAAAAATTTCAAAATAATGTCAATTCAAATTACCTGCACAATTTTTTGCATGAGTTCCTCGGGTGACATTACAGTACGTAAGTTTAGCAGTAAACTAAACATATAGTTAGTGTCCGCCGTGCTGTTTCGAGTGGGCAAGTAGACGTGCAATTAGCGCTTCCGGAGAGCCACTGAGCACATTGCCCAAAGCGTCCACGACGATATCCTGAAATTCAAGTAATTTTAAACAATGTTCATTATTTCACCCACGGCGTAAGGACCTTGCTGTTTGATTATCTCAAAGTCCGGCAATCGGAAATTCGGAAGTGGAGAAGAGAAGAACTTTCTGAGGAGACAAAAGAACTCCATAAAACAAAGATGGCAAGTCATTCATTTTATTGCTAAAATAGAAAACTAGCGACCAAAAACCGATTACCAGAACACCGAATGTTTTGTAACGGCAAATGGAAAATCGAAACTTTTCAGAAGAGTAAAACTATCATTTAATTATTAATTATTCGTATCTCAAAAAATAGGACCAATTATTCATACTCTTTGCACAACAAAATGACATTTCAACCCACATTTTGTTCAAATTTGTCGCTCCGATGTGTGTTCAGCTCGATTTCGCGACGTTTCGTCGATGATGTCATCATCGGCGACGAGGCCAACATGCCCTGAAAGATTCGTAGCTTAAAGTGAAAAGCTGATATAGGTTACCACTAAAACGTCACGATAACAATTTTTGAGAACTCGGAAAAAGACAGTTTTAAATGGTCAAAATGAAATGTTACTCCCTAAACATATGAACGGTGTCAGACTTTGCGAATGGAGCGATTCGCAAAGTCTGACACCGGCCCATTACATCTGCAATATGCGATAAGGGGATGCATATCGATTCAGTCAGCATACGCGTCGCGACTGCACGCGACTAGGTCCGCTTTTACAATCATGGTACCAAAACTGGTAAAGTAAGTCAAGCAATAAAATGTAAGCATAAATATAGGTTACAGAAACCATTGTTATATCAAAAGTGATTTCATTGGTTTGACCGGATACACGAAAATGCTAGAAATGAGCAGCCAAATGATGCCGTACTTAATAGCACAGTATCATCATGTGCAACTACAAAGGTGATACGAGTGCATGGCGCACTCTAGGACTGGACTTTCCAGTTTCTCGTCTGATTTGGTCATATGGTGCTATGGTAAAGTCAGAGACGCATTCACTGTATTAAATTAATTAATTAATTAATTCGCTGTATCAAATTATTTATCTATTTATTCAGAGAAGCGTTTTAAATGTTAAGCAAATCTGTCAACTAAAAAGCGGGCGAAAACCCTGCGACGAGAGGAAAAATGTTTACACATGCGGTTGAGATAAAAGAATTTTAGAGTAGAAAAAAGCGCGAAAATGATTAATGAGAGTGACTTTGGCGGTGTGAAGGTCCTCGTTCAGTTTCAACTACGTGACTAAAGTAAAATTGAGATCGATAGAGGCGCTGGAAATGGCTCGATCATTTGCATTCGACAATGTCCAACACACACATGCCAGCACCCATTCACACGGGCAATTAATGAGAATCCGATTAGTGTACCCTTGCTGGTTAGGCCGGCATGGCGCGCAGCAGCCGCAGCAGCAGCGGCGGCGGTGCTCGCTACCGGCTCAGTGGCCATTTCACATATCCTATGAGTTAGCACTTCTTTGACCTGACCAGGGACGATCTACACTGCTAACTTTCTGCAGCAATTCGTATGCGTAATAACTAGAGAGGTGGCTTTGTCTTGTCATAGCAAGCATAGAGGAGCAGTGAACTATATGTATCTTCTCGTTGCATTGGCAAATGTTCTTCATTAAAATAAGCATGGGTGGAGTGGTCTCACATTATTTTTACAACAATTTAATAAAAAAATTCAGGTTTCAGAGTATCAGTAACTCAGCAGTTGATGACATCAACTCAGTAATTAAGTCCACCCTCACTACTGCTCCCAATCGCTGTTGGTTTCTAAGATAAAAGAAGGATAAAGCATTTGCCGTTGATCAATCCCGTTTTGGGATGCGGCACGCATTCTACTTCCATTTGTACATTCGTAGTGGCGTTTGAATGCGATGTGGTGGCCATACAATGACTTGCGGGGGCCAGCCGATGTTCAAGTCAGTGTTTTTTTTTTTTCCTCAAGACAAGTTTAGGTCCATCCCGACGGAGATGATGGAAAGGATTAGGTTGGCCGGGCGACTCCGACAGGATGTCAATCCGAACCGCTTGGTGGTTTACGACAGGTGCCATGCACCTTTCCCCTTGTTTCTAAGGCAGTCTTTTCAATCTAGCACCACACATCCACATACAGCTGCGCTCGAGTTTTTACACTCGGCAAGGTGAGGAAGGTAACACACACACCTGTCAATTTAGGATTTTCTTGTGAGGCGGAGATGGACAGAAACTGCGTGAGTGCCGAAACAGTTGGATTCGGCGGCTGATGAACATGCTATGGTCCAAGTGAGCAAGAGAGTCTCTAGGCGCTGGAATAGGGAAGATTAGGAATTCACTCAACAATTTTCAATGAAAAAGACAAGGCCGAAGAGAGCTGGTGGGTAAATCTCTCGGCGGAGGACGAACCATTAGTTGAGAACATAGGTCTAAGGAACATGAGAACAGGGCAATGTGACGGCTTGTCCTCATTAGGACAAAAAGTCACTCAATGAGGAACATTGCGAATCCAGAGCCTCTAAAAACAATTTAGAGAGCCTAAAAACTAAGTTAAAGAACTCCACCAGGGAACACCCAATTAGAAATCCGTCGGTCAGACGGGAGCTTGAGGAACAAGCATATCAGTAACCTCCATATAGCAAACGCGAGAAAGCACAAGGAAGTCGATCAAAAAAGTACTTGATAGTAACCATTTTTCTCAGAGTCACTGGGATTCTAAGTGGAATTAGAATCTGAGGCTGCGCCACACATTCTAATTCCACTTAGAATCCCAGTGACCCTTGAGTGGGATTTCACCTATAAAATGAGTTGCTATCAATGCGATTCACTGCAAATGACTGCGTTTTTGTCCTCCCAAAAATTTTGAATCCTCCAACCGATGCCAGAAAGATGAGAGGCTTGGTTGGCCTGGAAGGGATTCGATTAGGAAGTTGTGGGAAGGGATTCGATTAGGAAGTTGTGGTAAGCTGCATGTCGTCCCAACACATTACCTTTGCCATAATCGGCGAGAGGGAGAATGGCCGAATTATAACAAGAATAATACAAAACAACAACAACTGTTAGTACTAAAGCAACAATTTCAAGTCAGCTTCGCGGAACAACTTCGTGACAGGGCGGATCGATACGAGTTCCATTGTAGAGGTATGTAGGCTGCTTAGAGAGGAGCCGGAAGTTACTGATTGGAAAAGTCATACGCCGATTCAAGTTTGACGGTGAGATGGGGGGAGTAGGTACAGAATGAAGCGGAAAACTCAACGAAAAATGGCCCAGACCGGTGAAATGGGGACCCCTGTCCTTTGCGTTTAATTGAGCATTTGAATGGGAGGTTCGCTATTGTTTGCCCTCTCCAGACCCTACGGCTCTCTCTAGCTATTCGTAATGCATGAGTCACCTAATTGTACTACGGCGAGTGATCAGACGATCGGTGGGCGGAGATCGCCGAACTCGCCAACTTTGAGCCATGCTAGATCTCAGAGGTCAAATCTTTCGATGCCGATTGCGTGTCTGTCCGCACCCTCAAGAGATTCACCGCTCTCCCCACTAGGCGATTTCTCCCTTCTTCGACCTTCGTTCTTTCCGTGCAATCCTCCTTTAAATTATTTTTGAAACACCTTCACATTTCGGTCTTCTTCAATTTTGGACGGCTGATTCTCAAGAGACAGTTTTATCATGTTTTCCTGGTAAATTTCATTTTATTTCTTTTTGCCTGCGATAGGGGTCATGAGAAGAACAATTATGTGGTTCTGCGGCAGCGCTATAAAAAATGGGCACATTAATTGAACATTGTTTTGGCGGTACTTCCGGAACGGGGGGTTCACGCGAAGAAGACATGAAGCATTAAATGGAATGAAATTTTATCGCTTGAAGCGTGTTTTGTAGAACCCCAGGTAAGCAAGCAAGAATGTTTCTTCTACGAGAGTGGGTGGGCAAATTACTCAGCTCAGCTGTAAATGGTAAATGTATGTAAACAACCTGGAAAAAAGGTAGTAAGCAATCGGGAAAAAACAAGAAGTCAATGCAGTCAGAAGAGTTAAGATAGGCGATCTCAAGAAGGGCGATGTTCCAGTGAGTACGAGTGTGGTCAGGTGACCACCCACGAATCTTGATTAATAAACTTGTGGATGTCTTTGATGAAGATTTAGTGGGGCGAGCGAGAATTATATGGTCGGGAAAGAAACAAATTACAATGAGCAATGCGGTGGAAACCGGTGGGCGTGCGCCCGGGGGAGCAGGTTATTCAAGATGTTCCTTATCAATGACGCGGAGAACATCGCTCCGACACGAGGTTAAGTCTCCAGGCGGGCAGCCATTTAAGCAGCTGGACAGATCGAGGGCACGGAGCGCAATTGTTTGAGGAGACTAATAACGACTGTGACCCCATTGAAGCGGATTAAGCAGAGCATTTGGTCTCAGCAAAAAGCTGAACCCATCTGAAAGACGCCCGAGGGCTGGAAAAGGGTAGGGTAGAGGGGTGGGGTTATCAGTAGCACGACGACAAATCTTCGTGAGCAAAAAAGTAAAGTGCAAAATTCCATTGGGAGACTAACAAAAGAAGATTCAGACCATAATTCATTTTCTCCGGGAATGGTCATTGTTAAGAATGAGAATTTTTATGACTAAACCGCGGACAAGAGAGCGCACCAAATGTTTGTTTCGGGTCCCAGCCACACGAGGCCCAGCGCCATTCCAGTCGATCCTAATTGGCTAATGGGCAATTGTTTTCTGTCAAGACCTCTTAGCAGCATGTTCACGCTGCGCTTTCAGTCGGCGACCTCATCACTTTTTGAACGATAGCCGAAGGCTGGAGATCGGAGGGCTTTATGAGGTTATAAATGAAAGACCAGAGTTCATCCTTTGAGATCGGGACTGGCACATGCAGGTGAGTCGGTTCAAATCAGGACCAGCAGAATCTCCTGAGAAGTCTTATGCTGGAGATACTTTGATCTCGAACTTCGGTAGGGTTGTGAGCCTTGGACCCTTGCAGGCTCTGAAGAAGGCGATTTCGCCAAACTGTTAGCCCTATATAGGCCATTACCAAGATCGTAAGAAGTTCCAAAGAAGACATCAACAGCTATGCTGCTGTGTTTCGGGAAGAATGCGTCCTACAGTATGAGTAACTCACCGCTCCACGCAAACCCCGCCCACAGGCGACATCCACAGGGATATCTTTCCAAAATTTCAAAAGCTAGTATTATTTAGAGTCATCGCGGTAAATTTAACCTTGCCAGCGAAGGTGTGTCTGCGCATCGAGCAGCAACCAAGCGCGGTATATACAGCTGGGTTCGCTTGCCGCCCGAACATCATGGTAAATCACCTTTGGTAGCTATTGTTCATGTGTATTCCCAAGCAATGGGAATCAGTTGGTGAGAGTGGAGCAGCTTAGGGTAGAGAGAGAGAGCGGAATGAGCAATCTTGACCAGCCAATAGGGACCTTTAAGAGCTCAGACTTACTATGAGTTCCACATAATCCAACCTTCTTTGAGATATTCTTCCTTTGCTCTTTACTATCAGTACCGACCTAGGCTATATTTTCAAGTTGCGGATCCTGCTGATATTCACTGCACATCCACAAGATATCTAGTAAGAAGCAACCGCATTGAAGTCCAGATGCATGTCAAGCTCGCAAGTGGGTCTTCCCGAAAAGAAATAGCTACGATTAAATTGCCTTTCACATCTGGGGGAACAAGAATAGGAAATTAGTGCATAAAGGATGAAGCATAAGGCTTTAGTTTTATCCTTTAAATTATTGCAAGCCCTTTCTAATTATATTTCCGATGAAAAACCCTATTTTGTGTTCAGAATCACCGTGACTGATCTTCTACTGCACCTAAAATCCCACCAGGAGCAAAAACCAAAAACACTGAGCGAGTAAGCCGACGCCAAGTATGGGAAGCATTCAGACGGAAATTCTGAGGGTGGGCGTGATCAATGCCTTTTTGGCGTGGGAAGCCAGCGGAATGCATAAAAGCTTTCAGAATTCCTAAGATATTCGAGACGCACAAACGGATGGCAAAGAAAACCGAGACGTAAGCGGTGTGGGTGGCATCCTCACATGGTTCAGATTACCCTATCGAGGATCTCCGGGTCGATAAGAAATCTTCAAGGACTTCCGGGGCGTCATAAGAAGAGGAGTCCACTATTTGCTCAATACTTACTGCAGTAATAAAAAATCTCAGCCAGAGCTTCTTCACAATATATTCATATTTCAGATCCCTAAGAGAGGCAAATGATGAAAATTAGAAATTGAATAATCACTTGGAATACGCCACGCATTTCTCTTCTATTCAAACTCGCAGAGGCGTTTGCATACGCATGAGATCGGAACGGCCATTATATAGGACCTTGCTTTCTCGTTTTAGACAAGCGTACCTCTAATGAATCGATACAGTGAAGTAGTGCTGCGGCCGAGGTTGGGACTTGGCTTATGTAGTTTGGAGGGGTTTGATCCTATAGATCAAATCGCTCGCAACGCAGGACCTTTAGATGTCACCTCTCCTTTAAGCTCGAGGCTGGCAGAAAAGCAGACCTTCGGAGAAAGCACTTCATGCGCATTGTAAGGGAACAATGCCGAGATTCATAGAAAGTCGAACATGGACATCAAACTACAAGGATTTTCTCAGCGGAAAACTGGAACCAATCCAAAGGTGAGAAGAGAACCATGAAGAAAGAATCTTCTAGTGGATAACCCACAGAGTAAATTCGGCCAACTGAAGAAAGAGGAATTTTGGAAAAACAATTCGAGCAAAACAACTGAAAATTAAAACTCAAAAGGTTTGACTCACGCGCTTCAAAATTCACAAAGCTTCTAGGTACATTTCAGCGATGGAAAAGGTCAGAAAAATGGAGGATTTTTCTCCCATTGCTGAAATGTCGATGGATATATGTAGGAAATTGCAATAAGGGCACGCCCAAAGCCTAATTTGCCATTTTTTGTCGACATTACCAAATTAAACGGCCGACTCCGTGCCACTGGAAATATGCATTCAGTAGAAGAAAAGAAATGATGGATAGAGAGAAAATGCAAGTGGACAGGAGTTCAGACGGCAAAATGAACACCACTGCATTCAGAAACCGTCAGAAAACTGAAACGTCAGAACAATTGGCCAAATGCAGGTGATGCGTGTTTCACAGAAAAGTTTTTATTCTTCCTCTGTGGCAGAATACGAATAGAAATGGAGGAATTCGGTGATAATCAAACTCAGACTAGTATGCGCCACGCATCCGACCCATGTTAAGAATCGCAGTAATGTTTGTTTGAAAGCGCTTTGGCCCACCCTGGGCTTGTCGATATGAGTGTCTGTGTCCTATTCTGGCAGATGAGTATGTTATCAAGTTAACTTCCTGAAGGGATGGAGGGCTTCGCTGGCGTAGGCAAGATATTGGTCTGGGATTTTAAGCTCATGGTCAGGAGACTAGAGACGCCATTTGCCGCGGCTCCATCTCCGTCTGCGCGGAATTCCGCATTATTATTTCTAATTTTGCCAGTTGGACTTCACTTGCCTTAGAGTTAAGGTTCAAATTTTGCTCTGTCGCTATTATTAGTACATATAGAGGATGAGCACTGAGTTGAGTTTCTTGCCGCACAGATCTGGCCGTCGACCCCGACAACCTACGTCGACACTAACTCTGCGACATCATTGGTGAATGGATCACCCCGGTCGATCCATTTGTGTGACTCACTCCGCGAATTCGACCTCGATAAGCGTAAGTCAGGCAAATTGGAA